>PVHX01001588.1:0-173340 GCA_004024805.1 Geosciurus inauris
CACGGAAGAAGTATCCTGACTAGTGTCTATTGTTAACAGAATATTAGAATATGAATATGGAATAAAATAAGAGCCTGTAAGAAATTCTTTTTTACTTCCTGGGACTGAAGTTTTTGTTTTTATTATGTATAATCTATGGTGAATAACAAATATATTATGAAACAGAAGATTAATATGCACAACATTTTTGTTGTTTATCTGCTGATTTCTCTTAAACTTTGTGGTTTCTTTTAGATTTTTAATTTGTTTTATTTAGTTGACAGTAGAATGCATTTATGCACTTTGCTATATCATACATAAATTGTATATAGTTTCTTATTTTTCTGATTGTACATGTTGTAGAATCACATATAGTACATGTTGGAGAATCAGTCATGCAGTCATATATGGACATAAAGTAATAATGTCTGTTTCATTCTACTATCCTTCCTATTCCCATATCCCCTCCCCTCCCTTTACTCTCCTCCACATAATCTAAAGTAACTCTATTATTTGCTAGCGCTTTCCCGCACTTACTGTGAATTAGCATTCTCAAAGCAGAGAAAACATTCGGTCTTTGGTTTGGGGGGATTGGCTTATTTCATTTAGCATGATATTCTCCAACTCCATCCATTTACCAGCAAATACCATTATTTCATTCTTCTTTAAAGCTGATTAATATTCCATCAGACATATACACCACATTTTTTTTTTATCTATTCAACTATGGAAGGGCACCTAGGTTGGTTCCATAGTTTAGCTATTGTGAATTGAACTGCTATAAACATTGATGTGGCCGCGTCAGTGTAGTATGCTAATTTTAAGTCCTTTGAGTATAAACCAAGGGGTAGCTGAGTCAAAATGGTGGTTCCATTCAGAGTTTTCAGAGGAATCTCCATATTGCTTTCCAGATTGGTTGTACCAATTTGCAGTCCCACCAGGAATGTATGAAAGTACCTTTTCCTCACATCCTCGCCAACATTTATGGTTACTTGTATTCTTAATAATTGCCATTCTGACCAGAGTGAGATGAAATCTCAGTGTAATTTTAATTTGCATTTCTCTAATTGCTAGAGATATTGAATATTTTTTTCATCTATTTGTTGATTGATTGTATTTCTTCTTCTGTGAAGTGTCTGTTCAGTTCCTTAGCCCATTTATAGATTGGGTTATTTTTGTTTTTTTGGTGTTAAGTTTTTTGAGTTCTTTATATGTCCTAGAGATTAATGCTTTATCTGAGGTAAAGATTTTCTCCCAATCTGTTGTCTCTCTCTTCACATTATTGATTGCTTCTTCTACTGAGAAAAAGCTTTTTAGCTTGAATCCATCCCATTTATTGATTCTTGATCTTACTTCTTGTACTTGCTAAGGAAGTCATATCCAGGCCAACAGGCTAAAGATTTGGGCCTTCTCTTTCTTCTATTAGGCATAGGGTCTCTGTTCTAGTGCCTAGGTCTTTGATCCACTTTGAGTTGAGTTTTATGCAGAGAAAGAGATAGAGGTTTAATTTTATTTTTTTTATTTTTATTTTTTTGGTACAAGGGATTGAACTCAGGAATACTTGACCACTGAGCCACACCCTGAACCATATTTTGTGTTTTATTTAGAGACAGAGTCTCACTGAGTTGCTTAATGCCTTGCCATTGCTGAGGCTGGCTTTGAATTTGTGATTCTCCTGTCTCAGCCTCCTGAAGTGCTGAGATTACAGGCATGTGCCACTGTACCTAGCTTATTTTGTTACATGTGGCTTTCCATTTTTCCCGGCACCATTTGTTGAATAGGCTATCTCTTCTCCAGTGAATGTTTTTGGCACCTTTGTCTAGTATGAGATAACTATATTTGTGTGAGTTTGTCTCTGTCTTCTATTCTATACCATTGGTCTACATGTCTGTTTTAGTGCCAACACCATGCTGGTTTTGTTACTATAGCTCTTTAGTGTCATTTAAGGTCTGATATTGTGATGCCTCCTGCTTCACTTTTCTTGCTAAGAATTGCTTCAGCTATTTTGGGTCAACTTTGAGGTTTTTATTGAAATCAAAACTTCAGTGAGATCAAGAAATAAGAAATCTCTCTCTCTCTTCATCTCCCTCTGTACCCCATACTCTTCCACCTCTTTTCCTCTTTCCATCTCCTCTCCCACCCAAAAGGTTGAAGTAGAGATAAGCACATTAATAGAAAGATTATAGAATTTTTAAATTAATAAAGAAGATATATAAATATATTTTTACTTTATTTTTATTAAGAGGATATTTTTCAGGCATATTACTGAATACTAAGCTTATCATCAGAAATCTCTGCTACAGGACTTTGTTGGCTCCTATGCAGTATGTAGTGTATGTATAAGGTTTCTTTGGTTACATGTAAAAATATTTAACTTTAGAACACTGTAACTTCTAAATCTGCTCTTTGATTTATTTAAATTTTCTTCCATATTGTAATAAACTGTTATAACACTATTGTGAGATTTTTTTTTAATAAATAAAAATATTTATCAACTTTAAGACAGCAACTGATTACATTTTTTAGCTTTTATAATTAGTACATTATAATTACACAAAATAGTGGGGTTCATTGTAACATATTTATAATGCACATAAGGTAATTTGCTCCATTTCATTCCCTAGTACTTCACCTTTCTCCCTCCTCCAGCCTCTTCTTCTACTCTACTGTTCTCTCTTCTTTTTTTTTAAACTGATTCGTTATTTTGCACACAAAAGTGGGATTGATTATAATATATTCATACATGCATATAGCACAATTTGGTATATTTTGTCTCACAGTTCCTCTTCTTTCCTTTCCTTCCTCCTTTCCTCTTTGGTCTCTTTCCTCTACTCTACTGTTCTCCCATATATCCCTTTCTTCCTCTCTAGCTTCTGCACATGCTAAGAAGCTAATGAAACATATTCTCAGAAAAACACACTCAGTGGAACACACACACACACACACACACACACACACACTTTCCTATAATGTGAAGGGACTCTTTCATATGCTAAAGCTCATCGATGAGTCCATTAGAACCACAAGTTAAAAGATCCTGAACCAGATGCTGTTAGGAGCTACTTGGTTTGAATCCATATATTACTTGTATTGTGATCAACCAATATTGGTTCCCCCTTTAAAAGAGTGGTATTGAAACCCTGCAGGGAATCTATACACATATAGGAGTAAAAACTGTAACAATTTGGATTAACAGAGCTAGAAGTAAAGACACACAAGCATCATGAAAAAACAAGGGAAGAAAATGACTCAAATAAACCAAGATTCTTCAATATTAGAATCCATGGTCAGTACAGCAGAAGAAATGACAGAACAGGAAATCAGGATGTACATAATTAGCATAGGCGAATACAGGAAGTAAAAGGTCACTTCAATAAGGAGATAGAGATTCTTAAAAGGAACCAAACAGAAATCCTTTAAATGAAAGAAACAATAAACCTAATCAAAAACTCAATGGAGAGCATCACCAACAGATTAGACCATTTGGAAGACAGAACCTCAGACAATGAAGATAAAATATTTAACCTTAAGAACAGAGTTGACCACACAGTGAAGATGGTAAGAAATCATGAACAAAACATCCAAGATCTATGGGATCACATCAAAAGTTCAAACTTAAGAATTTTTGGGATAGAGGAAGGCATAGAATTCCAAAGCAAAGGAATGAACAACCTATTCAATGAAATAATATCAGAAAACTTTCCAAACATGAATAATGAATTGGATAATCAAATTCAAGAGGCATACATGATACCAAATATTCAAAATCACAACAGACCTACACCAAGGCACATCATAATGAAAATGCCTAACATTCAGATCAAGGAGAGAATCCTAAAAGCCACAAGAGAAAGCAAACAGATTACATATAGGGGAAAGCCAATTAGGATCACTGCAGACTTCTCAACCCAGACCCTGAGAGCAAGAAGATCATGGCAAAGCATATACCAAGCACTAAAAGACAATGGTTGCCAACCAAGAATCTTATATCCAGCAAAATTAAGTTTTAGATTTGATGACAAAATAAAAACCTTCCAAGATAGACAAAAATTAGAAGAATTCATAGGAAGAAAGCCGGCACTACAGAACATTCTTGGTAAAATGTTCCATGAGGAGGAAATGATAAACAACAATGAAAACCTGCAGAGGGAGGAGCTAAAGGCCAATCAAAAGAGAAACCAAGTCAAGTTAAAAACCAAGAATAAACCAAAATGTCTGCAAATACAAACCATGTCTCCATAGTAACATTGAATGTCAATGGCCTAAACTCAGCAATTAAGAGACACAAACTGGCAGACTGGATTAAAAAAAAAAGACCCAACAATATGCTGCCTCCAAGAGACTCATCTCATGGAAAGAGATTCACACAGATTGAAGGTGAAAGGATGGAAAAAACTTATCACTCACATGGACCACGTAAACAAGCAGGAGTTTCCATCCTCATGTCAGATAAAGTAGACTTCAAATCAAAATTAGTGAAAAAGGATAAAGAAGGTCATTTCATACTGCTTAAGGGAATCATACATCAACAAGACATAACAATCTTAAATATCTATGCCCCAAACAATGGGGCAGCCATGTTTGTCAAACAAACCCTATTCAAGAACCAAATAGATCCCAACACAATAGTGTTGGGGGACTTTAACACAATTCTCTCACCACTGGACAGATCTTCCAAACAAAAACTAAACAAAGAATCTACAAGACTTAATAGAACAATCAATGATCTAGACTTAACAGATATATATAGAATATTCCATCCTTCAACAAGCAAATACATGTTTTTCTCAGCAGTGTGTGGTTCCTTCTCCAAAGTAGATCATATGCTATGCCACAAAGCAAATCTTAGTAAATAAAAAAAAAAAATAGATATACTACCCTGCATTCTATCTGACCATAATGGACTGAAACTTGAAACCAATGACAGCTTTGAAAAAAGAAGCCACTATAACACCTGGAGACTCAATAATTTGCTATTGAACAATGCATGGGTAACTGAAGACATCAGGGAAGAGATTAAAAAATTCTTGGAGGTAAATGAGAACTCTGATGCAACATACCAAAATCTCTGGGACACTATGAAGGCAGTGCTAAGAGGAAAGTTCATTGCACTAAGCTCATATATTCAAAGAGCTAAAAATCAGCAAATCAATGAGTTGATGCTACAACCCAAAGCCCTAGAAAAAGAAGAACAAAGCAACACCAAAAGAAGTAGAATACAGGAAATGATTAGAATTAGAGCTGAAATCAATGAAATTGAAATTCAAGAAACAATCCAAAAAATTGATAAAACAAAAAGCTGGTTCTTCAAAAAAATAAACAAAATTGACAAACCCTTAGCCACCCTAACAAAAAGAAGGAGAGAGAAAACCCAAATTACCAAAATTTGTGATGAAAAAGGAAACATCACGACAGACCTTGCTGAAATACAGAGGATAATCAGAAACTATTTTGAAAACTTATATTCCAGTAAAATAGAAAACCCTGAAGACACCGACAAATTCCTAGCCACATATGACCTACCCAAACTGAACCAGGAGGTCATTCATGACTTAAACAGATCAATTACGTGCAAGGAAATAGAAGATGCCATCAAGAGCCTTCCAACCAAGAAAAGCCCTGGACCAGATGGATTCTCAGCCGAGGTCTACAAGACCTACAAAGAAGAACTAACTCCAATACTCCTCAAATTATTCCACAAAATAGAAAGAGAAGGAACCCTTCCAAACTCATTCTATGAGGCTAGTATGATTCCAAAACCAGACAGAGACACATCAAAAAAGGAAAATTTCAGACCAATATCCCTGAAGAATATAGATGCAAAAATTCTCAATAAAATTTTGGCAAATCACATACAAAAGCACATTTAAAAAAATAGTACACCATGATCAAGTGAAGATCATTCCAGGGATGCAAGGTTGGTTCAACATACGGAAATCAATACACATAATCCATCACATCAATAGACTTAAAGATAAGAATCACATGATTCTATCAATTGATGCAGAGAAAGAATTTGACAAAATACAGCACCCTCTCATGTTCAAAATACTAGAGAAACTAGGGATAGCAGGAACATACTTCAACATGGTGTAAAGCAATATATGCTCAGCGAAAGGCCAACATCATCCTAAATGGAGAAAAAATGGAAGCATTCCCTCTAAAAACGGGAACAAGACAGGGATGCCCTCTCTCACTACACTTATTCTATATAGTTCTTGAAACTCTAGCCAGAGCAATCAGACAGACGAAGGAAATTAAAGGGATACAAATAGGAAAACAAGAACTCAAACTATCATTATTTGCAGACGACATGATCCTATACTTAGAGGATCCAAAAAGTTCCACCAGAAAACTTCTAGAACTGATAAATGAATTCAAAAAAGTTGCAGGATATAAAATAAATATCCATAAATCAAATGCATTTCTATACATCAGCAATGAGTCCTCTGAAAGAGAATTCAGAAAAATCCCTCCATTCACAATAGCCTCCAAAAAAATAAAATACTTGGGAATCAATCTAACAAGAGACGTGAAAGACCTCTACAATGAAAATTACAAGACACTAAAGAAAGAAATTGAAGAAGATCTTAGAAGATGGAAAGACCTCCCATGTTCTTGGATAGGCAGAATCAATATAATTAAAATGGCCATACTACCCAAAGCGTTATACAGATTCAATGCAACCCCAATTAAAATCCCAGAGTCCTTTCTTATAGAAATAGAAAAGGCAATCATGAAATTCATTTGGAAAAATAAGAGACCCAGAATAGCCAAAGCTATCCTGAGCAAGAAGAGTGAAGCAGGAGGCATCACAATACCAGACCTTAAACTTTACTGCAAAGCAATAGTAACAAAAACGGCATGGTACTGGTACCAAAATAGACATGTAGACCAATGGTACAGAATAGAAGACACAGAGAGCAATGCACATAAATACAACTATCTCATACTAGACAAAGGTGTCAAAAACATTCATTGGAGAAAAGACAGCCTCTTCAACAAATGGTGCTGGGAAAACTGGAAATCCATTTGCAGTAAAATGAAACTTAACCCCTATCTCTCACCATGCACAAAACTCGACTCAAAGTGGGTCAAAGACTTAGGAATTAGACCAGAGACCTTGCGTCTAATTGAGGAGAAAGTAGGCCCAAATCTTCATCACGTTGGATTAGGCCCCGAATTCCTTAACAAGACTCCTATAGCACAAGAAATAAAAGCAAGAATCAATAAATGGGATGGACTTAAATTAAAAAGCTTCCTCTCAGCAAAAGAAACTATCAAGGAGGTGAACAGAGAGCCTACATTCTGGGAGCAAATTTTTGCCACATGCACATCAGATAGAGCACTGATCTCCAGGATATATAAAGAACTCAAAAAACTTAACACCAAAAAAAACAAACAACCCAATCAATAAATAGGTTAAGGCACTGAATAGAAACCTCTCAGAAGAAGATATACAATCAATAAATATATATATGAATAAATGTTCATCATCTCTAGCCATTAGAGAAATGCAAATCAAAACTACGCTCAGATTTCATCTCACACCAGTCAGAATGGCACCTATCCAAAATACCAGCAACAATAAGTGCTGGCGAGGATGTGGTGAAAAACAGTCAAACATTGTACAGTCAAACATTGCTGGTGGGACTGCAAATTGGTGCAACCAATCTGGAAAGCAGTTTGGAGATTTCTTAAAAAACTTGAAATGGAACCACCATTCGATCCAGCTATCCCACTCCTTGGCCTATACCCTAAAGATTTAAAAACAGCACACTACAATAAAGCAGTCACCTCAATGTTTATAGCAGCACAATTCACAATTGCAAAACTATGGAAACAACCCTGATGCCCCTCAATAGATGAATGGATAAAGAAACTGTGGTACATATACACAATGGAATATTATTCAGCAATAAAAGAGAATAAAATTATGGCATTTGCAGGCAAATGGATGGAATTAGAGAACATTATGCTTAGGGAAGTAAGCCAATCCCAAAAAACCAAATGCCGAATTTTCTCTCTGATTAGTGGATGAGGATACATAAGGGGGGTGGGAATGGGAAACATAGGAGAAATGCAGGAACTCTGGATGTGGCAGGGGGGAGGTGGGAGGAAGAAAAGGGGAATGGGTATAGTAATGATGGTTGATTGAGATGGTCATTACTACCCTTGGTGCATGTACGAAGACACAAATGGTGTGAGTCTATCTGGTTTGCAACCAGTGAAATGGAAAAACTGAGCTCTGTTTATGTAGTATGACTTGAAATGCATTTAAATAAAATAATTAAATTAAAAAAAAAAGATCCTGAACAAATGTTATTTCAATCTGAGATTGCATAGTGCTCACTACCTTTCAAAGTCCACAGGGTTTTGAATCAAAAAATGTGGATTCTATTCAAAATTTATCCCTAAATTAAACATAATCTCCTTATTTATAAAATAAAAACAAGAAGTCTCTACGTTCTGTTCCCAACTATGGATACTTTTGTCCAGGCAAAGAATAAGTTCTTTTAAGGAAAAGAAAACTATGTTTGAGAATCAGTTAAAGAATATGTTAAATCATATTAAATCAGTTAAAAATATGAATAAAATTTTGTCTTCTTCTATAGTTGATTAACATAAGGGACCTTGAAAAAAGATGTATATTCTGTCTGAAGTTAGTTAACAAACTGACTTTATAGTTTTTCGAGGTCTCACATATTGGGGAAAGAAAACAAACATCAGTTCATAAGAGTTGCATTTACATATAAGATATGAATTGTGCTTGGCATTTCTTGTTTTTTTTTATTCAAGAGTGATTTGAGGATATTATATAGTAAATTAATTAAGTGGAGGTATATGACTGAATTAGACATTAAGACAATTGATTCTCTTGAATATTTGGAAGTAGTTGACAGCCATTGACAATTGATACTGACCCAACTTTACACATTGATAGAAAAAGAAAAGGTAAGATCATAACAAACCCAATAGCCTTTGGTTGACTTGGCTTGATTTTGAAAGTTCATATAGGAATATCTTAAGACATACATATTTCATCATTGATTTCAAATGCATTTTTTTAAACCATGGGCTAGAACTTTAAGTACTAGGATCTAGTTAGAAGTTGGGGGAAATCTTTAGCAACAAGGAAACTAGAAAAGGATGTATTCCACTTGAAAAACTATTTAGGAATTCCTATGATGTACATGCAGGATGTAGCAGAGCAAGTAAAGCAAGGATGGATTCAAAACTCCCATCCTGTGATGGAATATCCTACCCAGAAATATGTGGAGTAATGTAACAAGAGCTTTGGCATTAAATACTATCTTTCAAACTCTGGGATGTATTACAAAAATCAACAAGTAATACATTAAATTCCCAAATCACTTTCACTAACTTAAATTCTCAACAAGGTGACCTCTCTGTTTCACCAAGTAGCTAAGCTGATAAAAATATTATGATGAATATAATATAACTCTAAATTTTATACTCTTTTTTCCTCTGTCCTTTTAGATTTATACTGACTACTTTATCAAACTTTCCTTCAGGTTGATAAGGTAGGAAATTTCCAATCTTTCCTTCCAGCCAAATTTGAAAATGTGTAAATTTTCAGATATTTATCTTTAAAGAAACAAATTGCCATATCCACAGAAGATAAATACTGTGGTTCCAAATAAAAGCAAGTTTTGAGAGTAGTTTATATCTCTGAAATAGTAAAAAAGAAGACAAAGAGGAAATATATTAAGAAAATTTCTTTTTAATGTTTTTAATAAGAATCAAATTAACATTGCATTTGTGATTAGGATAGTAGTTGTGAAGAGAAAATGAATGGAAATCAGTGAAGATTCTATGAATATGATGTAATAACAATTAATTTTAAACTTGTATCAGAGGCAATAAGCAGAATATTGAATAGTGAAGAAATTTGTCAAGTAGAACATAAATACATTCTCAAAATTCAAAACAAAATAATAAAAAATTTAAAAATGGAGAGTAAATTCAATTCACCTGTAATAGTCAAGCATATGACTTTAAGTTAAGCCTGGGTATTTAAACCCATGAGGCTATACCAGGAATCAGAGCTGTGGAGTAGAATAAGAGTGACAGACCCTTGGATCCATTGCAGATGAGGACAATTTCAGTGGAACTGAAATCTGCAACTTGCATTAAGGTAGCTATAAGTTATAAGGAGGTGAGGGCGGGCCCAGACTTCTAAAACAGCAGGAGTGCACACATGAGCATGCACACACAAACACACACACACACACATATTATGTGAATGCATAAAATTAAACAGCATTGCAGAACAGAGAACAAGCATATCGGCAATTCCAAAATATGTAACTGGGCATTAACACATCTATTTAAAATAATGAGAATATTTTTCCTATAGGGTAACAAAACAAAATCCAATTTAATACCATATGTTACAGCTAGATAAATAGATTGATAGAGATATGGTGAGTGCAGATAAAAAGAAAGCAGGAGTTCAAAACTTGCTGTCCAACCAAATAAAATTTAGTTGAAAATGGTTCAATATCAAATGACAAAGACACTTCTGAAAACTAAAACAATAATTCACCTTGAAAATGTGGTAATTATTAGTATTTATGACTACAGTGAAAGAGAAGCAATTTCATAAAGCAGAAACCACTATAAGCATGGAAGAACAACAATTAAAAATTCTAGAAATAAGCTGGGCTCAGTGGTGTATACCTGTAATCCCAGCACTTTGGGAGGCTGAGACAGGAGAATCGCGAGTTCAAAGCCAGCCTCAGAATGGCGAGGCACTTAGCAACTCAGTGAGACCCTGTCTCTACATAAAACACAAAATAGGACTGGGGATGTGGCTCAGTGATCGAGTACCCCTGAGTTCAATTTCTGGTACAAAAAAAAAAAAAATCTAGAAATAGACACAGTACCCTTCTGTCAATCAAAGAATAAGTAATAAAAATATAAGTAAATATAGAGAAGATCTAAGCATGGCCATCCATGAGTTAAGACTCATGGATTTTTATCAAATTATCCCACAAGTTTATGGACTACATATTTTTTGGAAACTCTAATTTACTAAAATTGACTTTAGCAAATAATAAAAAAAAAGTTGTAAAAAACTTTTCCACCCCTCAAGAGAGAAAAGAATTGGAAGGCAAAATTGGTTTTACCAAAACTGTGAAGACCAGATAATTTCACTGCTATTTAACTATTCCAGGGAATGGAAAATGAAGAAAAATGTACAGATTATTTAATGTGCAAATATAAAATGGTATTGGCACAAAAATATGACAATATCACACAAAGAGGATGTTACTGATCAATCTTTCTCATGGATATTAAGACAGAAATATAAAATATTAGCCAACTGAATTCAACATCATATTAATAATTAATACATAAAAATCATGAGGGGTTTACTCCAGGAATTCAAGAGTGGATCAATAGTAAGAAAACCATTAATTTAACCAATCATCTTAATATATCTGAGGACAAAGAACATTATGAGTGTCCCTTCAGATCTTATAAGACACTTGTCAACACTGAAAATCATTATGTCAGAGAGTTATTTCTTAACTTTCTTAGTATAGAACTCATTCACACGCACACACACACACACACACACACACACACACATAGTTTTTGCACATTAGTGAAAAAACAGTAATTCCTATTAAAGTAAGCAACAAGAAAAGGATTTTTACATTCTACTTTGAGGATTAAATTGGAAAAATTATAAGAGAAAGCAATCGAATTACAAATTTTTTAAATGGACTAGGTCAACCCATGTCTATTTGTAGGGAAATCATTGATATCTATAAGTCTTCCACCAAAAATGTTACAGGAAAACTGTTATAAAAATAAGGGAATTAAGTAAGTATAAAAACATAAGTCCAGCAGATAAATAGGTACCATTCCTATATTAAAACAATAATATATTAGAAGACAGTGGAAAGAAACACTCCATGTAGCATAGAAAACCAAAGAAAAGGTAGAGAAACTATGGATATTGAAATCAACATACTGAAGAGACACTGACAAGCAGAAATATTTTCCATGGTATGAAAAAATAAGCAACATAACAAATGTCAATCACTATAAATTCAATTATAAATGTAATGCAACTCCAATAAAATTATCATTCATTTTTTCTTAGATCTACACCATTAGATTGTAAACTTCATATGGAAAAACACAATTTAGAGCCCCAATAACCCTGAAGGCCAGTGTTAATGACATCTTACACATATGCACATATACACACATCAGTTAAAAGAATACAAGCCACAAAACACACTTAGATTAAATTAATGCATAGCCAAAGACTGGTTACTATTAACTGGGAGTAGGCAAACAGGAACCTGCTGGGGTGGGGAAAATGGTTTAAATCCCATTTGGTATGCTGGTTATATGGGTATGTGTAATATGTAAAATGTTTAAGATTTATGCAATTTATAGTATGAAGTCATACTTTTAAAATAATAGACCATTTGACAATGGTTTAGATTTACTAAAAAAAAAAAAAAAATAGATTCCACAGAGAGTTGTCATGTACTTTCTAACCTACATACTCTTCCTTCTATCAGTACCTTGCATTGATATGGTACATTTGTTACAACTAATGAACCAGTATTGATACATTTTTATTAACCAGTCTATAATTTACATTGTTTTACCTTAATGTAGTACACATTCTGTTGTACAGTCTTATGAATTAAACAAAATGTCATGTATCCATCATTACAATATCATATAGAATATAATAGCTATGGTATGCTATAAACATCATCCAGTGTCATCAAAAATAATTTGATGACTTATAATTTGAACACCTATTTATATGCATATCTTCCCTCTGTGTATCTTTCTTGGTATTTTGTGAATTCAGAGACTTAATCCATATTTTATGCAGTTTTCTTAGTTTTGAGTCCTAAAAATCTCCTGTACTTGACATTTTATTCACTGTATATTCTTGGAATCCCTGATAATCAGTGATCTTTTTACTGTCTGTGTAGTCTTGTTTTATCCAGAATTTCATGTGGTTGGAATCAAAAAGCCCTTTAGACCTGCCTCTCCTGCTTGGCAGCGTGCATTTAGGGGCCTCCATCTTTTTTCATGGCTGGGAGTTTCACTTATTTTTATTACCAAATAACTTTCCATTGTATAAATATACCACAACTTGTTTATGCACTCACCTTTTAAAGAACATCCTGCTTACTTTCAGTTTTCAGTGGTTGTAAATAAGATCTATAAAAACATATCTGTTGACATAGTTCTCAATTCAGTTGTAGATTTTATGTTAAGACTATGTTTAGCATTATGAGAAATCCCCAAACTGTTTCCAAATTGGGTGTACTATTTTGCATTCCTACAATGAAAAGAGTTCCTGTTGTTCATTAATTATCCTTACCAGTCTTTGATATTGTCAATTTCGGGATTTTACTCATTCTAGTAGGTTCACAGTGACAACACATTGTTGTTTTAGTTTGCAGTTTTCTAATGACATATGATGTTGAACACCTATTTATATGCTTGTCTATCCTCTGTGTATTTTCCCTGGAATTTTATGCAGAGAGTTAACCCATGTCTTACAAAATTTTCTTAGTTTTAAGAGTTTTTGTTGTTGTTGTTTTTGTTTTTTTACATTTTGAGTATATATGTTATATATACTCATTATATATATGTTTTGAAAATATTTTCCTGTCTATAACCTGTCTTTTCATTGTCTTATAATGCTTATTCAAAACATATTTAATTTTAATAAAGTACAAATTATCATGTTTTCTTTTCATGAATCATGCTTTTGAATATGATATTTTGGAATTCATCACCAAAGTGAAGTTCATTTGGAATTTTTTTCTGTATTATTGTCCAGAAGTTTCCTAGCTTTCCATTTACACTTAGGACTATGATCCATTCTGAGTTAACTTTTGAAAAATTCCAAAGTCTGTGCTATGTTCATTTTTTTCCATATGACTGACCATTTAGTTGTTCTAGCCATGTGTTAAAAGCATATCAATTCTTCACTCTGCTCCTTTATGAAAAATCAGTAGATACTATTTGTGTATGTGTTTTTATGGGCTCTCTGTTATATTCTACTGATATATTTGTCTATTAGTTACTAATCCCACACTGTCTTGATTACTATAGCTTTATAATAAATATTAGGGGGCTAGTCTTCCACTTTTATTCTTCAATCTTATTTTCACTATTCTGAGTCTTTTTGGTATTCCACCTAAACTTTAGATTAAGCTTGTTCATAACTACAAAATAACTTACTAATATTTGAATTAAGATGATGTTGAATGTACAGACTAAGTGGGATCTTAAACAAGATATAAGGAGGCTAAGAGAGATTGATTTTTCTTTCATCAGAATTTCATCTATGGAAGTTACCCTTATAAACATTGTACCTATTCTGCTCAATCCATAATTTTTCTCTTTATTTTTTGTGCTAATATAAATGGTACTGTTTTTATTTTAACTTCCAGTCTTCATTGCTGGTATATGGAAAAACAATTCATTTGGTATCATCAATCTTGTATTCTTCAACCTTCTTATAATCACATATTAATTATAAGAGGTTTTATCACTATTATTACTGATTCTTTGGGATTTTCTACATCAACAGCTTTGTCATTTGTAAACAAAAATGGTTTTATTCTTTATTGCTAATCTGTGTATTTTTTATTTCTTTCTCTTCTCTTACTGTATTAACTAGGACTTCTGATATAATGTCAAATAGGAATTTTGAAAGGAGACATTCTTGCCTTGTTCTCAATTCTAAGGGGAAGATATATCTAACCTCTTATTTTAATTACCTTAGATGGAGATTTTTGGAGATGTTTTTAACTAAATTAAGGAAGTTTCCTTCTATTTCTAGTTTGCTGAGTTTTTATCATGATTGGATATTGGACCTTCTCTACTTTTTTCCATATCTATTGATATGATCATACAATTTTTCCTTTTAACCCATTGATGTGAATGATAACACTAATTTTTGAATGCTAAAGTAGATTTGCAAACTTGAAGTAAACACCATTTTGTCATGTTGTATAATTTCTTTTATACATTATTTGATTTAAATTGCTATTCATTGTACTGAAGATTTTTGCTCTATGTACATGAGAGACATTGATTCATAGTTTTCCTTTCTTGTAAAGTCTATCTAGTTTTGGTATGAGGATAACATTCACCTCGTAGACTAAGTTAGAAATTACTGCCTTTGCTTCTATTTTTTGTAAGACATTGTAGAAAACTATCATCATTTCTTCCATAAAAACTTGACAGAATTCAGCAATGAAACCATTTGGGCCTGGTGCTTTCATTTTTCTGCAAGATATAATGGTTATATGTCAACTTGACCAGGCCACAGGAAGCCCAGTACTGGTCAAACATTATTCTAAGAGTATCTGTGAAGGTGTTTTGGAATACTAATGACATTTGAGCTGGTAAACTGAATAAAACAGACTACTTTCCCTTATGTAGGTGGTCCTCATACAACTAGTTAAAACAGAACAAAAAGGCTGACCTTGAGTCACTGAGAGCAAGAGGGAACTCCTCTTGCCTTGCTGCTTGGAACTGGGCCCTCAATCTTTTCCTGACTTCAAATTTGAACTGAGACCTCAGTTCCTCTGGTATCAAGTCTACAGACTTTTAATAAAGTCTTTATATACTAACTGCTCCAAATTTGCAGCTTGCTGATTATGGATTTTAGGAAGACCCTTGCGATCTATTTTTTCCTCTTTATATATGTACTGTTTCTCTGGAGAACACTGACTAATACAGAAGGTATTAATTATTGATTCAAGCTGTCTAATCAACATAAGCTTATTCTGATTATTTCTCTTTCTATGAAGTGTTAGTTTGTATCTTTAAAAGAACTGGTCCATTTAATCTAAGCTATCGATTTGTGGGCATACATTTGTTCATAATATTCCTTTATTATCCTCTTAATAACAATGGGATCAGTAGTGATGACCTCTTTCATTTCTGATAGTAATTTATGACTTTCTCTTTTTCTTCTTGGTTAGCCTGGCTAGAGGTTTATCAATTTTATTGATTCTTTTTGAAGAAACACTTTTGCATTTTAGGCACATTAATTTTCTCCAAATATTTATCAATATTTTCACAAGTAGTTTTTTTTGTTTGTGCTAGCTTTTGTTTTCTATTTAAGGTTTTTAATGTGTGTGTAGCCAAACATATCAACCTTTTTTATGAACTTCTGGGATAGTCCTAAATTCCTCAAGAGTGTCTCTTACTCCACCTCACCTTCTCAAAGCTATTCAAATATTTACCAAACTTTCTATAGCATTTAAGTTTACATTGGATACTTATATTTTAAATATAATGGAAATTTATATTTTAAATATAATGGTAATTTATTTTTATATGTTATGAGTCATGTACCTCTATTGTGTTCCAGATAAAAAGCCTGCACCATTTATTAATCATTGTACTAGTTCAAGGACAAGTTAAGCTGCAAACTTAAGAGATACAAACATGTAGATTAATTCAGATATGAGAGAGAAGCTCTGTCACTTTGATTAAAGAGCTTCTGTTTCTGAGTCCTTGGCTCTCAGGTAGAAAAAGAGGAAAAGGTAACATGAAAATGTATGCCCAGCCATTATAAAAACAAGATCCAGAAATGACACAGACCAGCATCCCACCTCCGTTTTCTCTTTGGCCAGCACTTGCTCACATGACCACACTTAGATACAAAGGAATCTGTAAAACATCATTTTTAACTGATAAGTCCTCGAGCCTTCTCAGACAAAACTCTATTAATAGGGAAAATATTTTGAGGCGTATTATGGTTTGGGTATGAGTCATCAGCTACAAAGCTCATATATTAAACAATATTGGGATGTTCTGAAGTATAATGATTGTGAGATTATGAGATATGTAACCTAGTCAGTGGATTCATTCATTTGGTTAATAATTTGAATGCATTAATGGGAGATAACTACAATGAGACAGGGTGTGGCTGGCAGAAGTAGGTCATGGGGGGGAATGCCCTTTGGTTTTATATTTTGTCCCTGGTTCTTCTCACTCTGCGCGCATGCTCGCTCTCGCGCGCTCTCTCTCTCTCTCTCTCTTTCTCTCTCCTTCCTAGTTTACATAAACTGAGCAAGTTTCTTCTGCCACACGCTTTCCCATGATGTTCTACATCACTTCAGGACTAAAGTGATAGAACCTCAGAAACTATGAGACCAAAATAAACCATTCCTGTGCCAAGTTGTTCTTGTTAGCTAAGTAACAGAAGGTCATATTAGCTATCACAAATTGTCTCTTCCCTTCTGAATTAAAATGCTCTGTCTTTGTATATGGCATTTGTTTTTGCTTTGTTTGTTTTCTTGGACTATATTCATTTCACTGATCTTTTTTTTATTGCCATGAAAACACCATTCTCTGTGTTTACAGTTTTATAGCAATTCTTTATCTTCAATGATGTTAATTTATTGTTATTTCAAATCTAAACCATAAATATTCAAATTAAAATCATATTCAGTACAGTTATTAATTTTAGTATAGCTTATTACTATTGACAAATTTGTTTTAATGTTTTTAGTCTCAATAATTGGCTTGCTTAATTAAAGTACTTATGAAACTTTTAAGCTGAAATGCAGAATGGGGCATGTTTGATAATCATACATGACTTATATCTTCATGTTTTTATGTATTATCTTCCTTAATATGCTACTCTTATTTTCATATTTTCCCCTCAAAGTTCACATTAATAATTTTATTTTTACTTTGTTTTGATAAACACTTGTCTTATCTTGTTTTCCTTGAAATTCAGAATCATCACCAAAAAATATTTCTCCAGGAAAGAAGCACTTCCATTTTTATTTTTGCATTTTGGCATTCATTCTTCATTAAAATTGAGCCCTTTTAACCTATAAATTAATTATTTGTATCAAGAAATTAGCTCCCTTTTTTGGTACAATTATAAAATTAATATTTGTTCCTACTTCTATTTGTGAAACTCTTCTTACTTATAAATAACATCCCAGATCTGTCCTCCAAGTGTCCCATATTTTCATTAATTGTTTCCAGTTCTGTAAGGTGAGATACTTCTATTGGGTATCTCTAAGGATTAGATGAGTTTAGCAGTGAACACACAATTGTTCAGCTCATTATTTAAATTTCCAAGTTCGAAACTCATATTATTCACTTTGGGAGGCTGAGACAAGAGAATTGTGAGTTCAAAGCCAGCCTCAGCAATGGTGAGGTGCTAAACAACTGTGTGAGACACTTTCTCTACATATAACACAAAATAGGGCTGGGGATGTGGCTCAGTGGTCAAGTGCCCTTGAGTTCAATCCCTGGTACCACACACACACTCAAAAAAAAACCTCATATTATTTAGTTCCTAAGTGCTTTGGGGTTCTGTGGAAACACAACTGCACATAAATATCCAAGTGCTGCTTTCCTGCTAAGCACACGGTAGGCTTATGCTTCTCCTAGGTGGAGTACCATTCTATGGCCAGTGATGTATAAGCAGTAGTAATGTACAGTGCAACCAGTAGAACTTCACCAGCCAGTGTACAATTGGCCATGCTTTTTCCCTTTAGCTTCAGTGATGATGGAGCCAGTTGCCCTTCCTGCTTTCTATACTCTACCAAAAATAGAACTAGGAATGATAAGGAACCAGAGAAATTTTCTGAAGCTGTTTTTTTCCAGAGGTCTCTCTTTAGAGATTCTGGTCAATCCCACCAATTGAGAGCTGAACACATAATAATAGTTTCAGAATTTTGTCAAGAAAAACAAATTGGAAAGGAGACAAGAGGAAGAGTAGATTACTCAGTCTATTGATAATGAGTGAAGAGAATGAGGATATTCAACTGGACCTGTTTTCACCCAGAATAAGAAATCTGAAAAGCAATTGAAGACTAAAGGGATCTTGCCTCCTAACTTATTTAGAGTCTTACTTATTGTAAACAAATGTACTAACAAAAACTCTTTAAGACTGTAGCAGGATAAGTTCCAACAAAGGTAAGTATACTCTCATCCTTAGCCAACCACTATTCAAGTAACTGCCATCCCACCACCACCTTCTCCCTTGGTATAGCTTAAGCAGCTACAGAAGTTTATTGCTGCCCAAAGATCCCCTCAGCAAAGAAGCAAGCAAAGAACAATGTTCTATTGCCTCTAACTAGAACCTTCCGAAAAGTTTGGGCAATTCCTGTGTGACATGCAGAGCTAAGTCTAGTTAACTTTACTACTATAGAACTTTACTTTTAAAAACTGAACCTCTATAGGCGGACCAACTCATATTTTCTGGAATAAACCTTTTTATTCCCTGTTCAAATTTTAGAGATTCTTTCAGAGATCTTCTTTAGTGCCAAGACCAGCCAAAATTGTTACACACATGGGTCCAGTTCCCTGTAATTAGCTCTTTCAGTTTCCACCTACTTCTCACAGAAGATTTTTCCTTAGAAACTTGAATCAATATTGATTATAACATCTCTCCATGTAGTTCAAGAGGACCATATCTATTTCCTCCAACATTGCCTCCAGGGTGAAGAATTTTTTTTTTCTTTTAGATCTTTGAAATACAGATCTTCTTTCACCACCACCCTCACCCACATTCCTCTTGATAATTAGGGTCAATCAATTTATAACCCTATAGTTAGCCTTAGTATAAATTCCCCAAATGATTTCAAGATGCAATCTCTACTTTTAAAAAGACTCCATTCTTTTAGTTTACTCTTTTAAAGACTCTCTTGGTGGTTTTGGGGTGATTTTTATTTTTTTATTGTTTTATCTATCTAACACTTATTTTGCTTAAAAGAAAAAAGAGTCAAACACTCATTTAACCTTTGAAGGAAGTTAAGGTATCAGAAAATATCTACAGAAATTTTGCTATGGATATTCCTTACAATAATAAATTTTAGTGCAGATTTGTTGGTTACCCTTCAACTACCAGTTTATTTTTTCACCCAGTAACAATACAGTGGTTTTTTCATTAAAGAAAAATCTTTAAAACTACTCTTCCCAGTCAATATGGTTTAGCTAAGTTTGGCTCTTCCTTTGGGTTTAAATAATCCAGCTTGGGCTGGAGTTGTAGTTCAGTGGTAGAGTGCTTGCCTAGCACGTGTGGGGCACTGGGTTCAATCCTCAGCACCACATAAAAATAAATAAAAATAAAGGTATTGTGCATACAATTAGAGAAATTTAAAAAATAATAATAATCTAGCTAATCCTCTGGCTAAAACGATTCAGTCGGGCATGGATATTTATAAAGCAAATGGAATTTTCCCTAGCACTTAAGTAAAAAAGCAGAATGCTCTTTTATACTATTGTGTGTGTATGTGTGTGTGTATGTATGAAACTATGAGGCTTGGAAATTCTATACTCATCCTTACCACCAAGAAAAAATGAAGGCAAAACATAGTTCTAAGAGTTAAGTTCTTAACTCTTAGAAGATTCATAAGGTATAAGGAACTTACTGGTATGGTACCTCTATTAAGCAGTATAATATGCTAGACCAAATAATTTTGTGGTAAAGAGGAAGAAAGTTTTGTTACTACAAACATTCTTATACTAGGACTCTGCCACATGCAGTCAAGTCTTATATATATATATAGTACTTAAAAATATAATAATACAATCAGTCAAAATGTTTAACATTCAAATGTTACCCATTCATTGAACTCAGTGGTAGACTCAGGAAATCTAGTAAAAAGAGGCAGAGTACAGTTTGGTAGAGTCCAATATTGTTTTCATTACCTTAGAATTAATGAAACAACCTAGTATTGCATATTTAAAGAAATAAGCCATGGGATAAGTTTCTACAGAATTTTCTGAATAGTTGTAGTGTTATTGTTATTGTTATTAATGAATGTGGAAATTTCATCTAAAACATAGCCAAATATAATGACTATTAATAACTCATATATTACAATTAGTATAAAATATTCTATTTTACAAATATAGTATTAAAGTCACTAATTACACATGAAAACTGCTTTTCATTAGAGATTTTAAAAATCACTGGTACCTTAATAAATATCTCTGAGCCTTGCAATATAATGAAAAATTTTAAGTGTTGCAAATGTTAGGTTTTATTGACTTTAGTTGCTATTGGGAATAAACACAAAACATGTTAGAAATTCATTACTTGGAATACATTGAAAAATAAAATGAGTCTCACTCAGTTTATAATTGGTCCCTGTGAATACACCAACAGAGGGGCTCTAGGCAAAGGTCTGATCTTCAGTGAAGTCCACATATGTGGATCTTCCCCAGGGTCTTCATTCCACTGTGTCAGTAAATAATGGTTTTCCCCTCCTTTGTCTCCCTTCCATATACTCACATTCTACAGATGCTCATTGCCATTTTTCTAGAAAGTCTTTCCAGTACCTACCCCTGCATAGCAGGCTCCCTCACCTCAGAATCCATAGTACATTCTATATGTACCACTCCTTTCATAGATGTGAAAACGGAAGCCAACCTCATATAAACTAGCTGTATAGAACAGCTTTTTATGCATTTATAGATTTTACTATTACATTTTAGGCATTTTGAGGGCAATTAACATAGTTTTTGAGTACAAAGTATATTATAAATACACCTTTATTTCTTTGAGGTCCTATGTCTGAGCACATAGATACTCTATAAATATTTTTTTAAATTAATCTGTCCTCTAGAAAGCAATCCTTAGACTATGACAACTGGAAGTATCTGTGAGAACAGGACCATATGTTTTATTTGTTGATAAAATTATAACATTGTCTGATGATAATCTCTCTCTACATATACATGGATGAGATGACTAAAATATACATATGAGGTGACTAAAACATAAAATGGGATCGATCAGAGATCTACATAGTAGTAAAACCTACATTTTACTTAATGTGTAAATAATTCTAAGAAAACTGTAAAATTTAAATATGTATATTATAATCTCCTAGGGTAGCCACCAAAAAAAAAAAAAAAAACCAAAAAACTGTACAAGAACATGTGGTCAAAACAATGGAAACAATAAACAAAAAACTAAGAAATGTGCAAATATCCCACAAGAAAACATGAAGGAAGCCCAGACAAATAAATCCCAAAAGAATAAAAAAAGAAAAAAAAAATGATAGACTGAAAATCAACATATCAATAATTACATTAAATGGGGCAGGAGATGTAGCTCAGTGGGAGAGTATATGCTTAGCATGTGCTAGGCCCTGGATTCAATCTCCAGCACAAAACTAAAAATAATTGTTACTATTATTACATCAAATAAAAATGCTCAAATGCTTAAAAGACAGATACTGTCTAAATGTGTGTATATTTGTGGATATAATTTTCTTATATATAATTTCATTGTCTCATGCTTATATTTTAAAAATATGTATCTTCAAAAACAACCATGACCAAGTGGGTTTTTCTCAGAAGATGCATAAAGAAAACCTATGTGATTATATCAATATATTAAGCAAAATTATCCAAAAAATTGGATATCCATTTATTTCTTAAGGTGAAAAAAAACCCTCTGACAAAACTAGAACTAGAAAGAACTTCTTTATCCTTATCAAAGGATCTAAACAAAAAATCTGAATTTTATTTATTTATTTATTCAGTACCAGAGATTGAACCCCGAGGTGCTCAATCACTGAGTCACAGCCCCATCCCTTTTTATTTTATGATAGGGTCTTACTAAGTTTCTTAGGGCATCACTAAGTTGCTGATGCTGTCCTGGAATTTGTGAATCTCCTGCTCCAGCCTCCCAAGTCACGGAGCTTGTGGGTATGCACTCTATGCCCAGCAAAGAACCAGAATTTTAAAAAGAATTACATTCACAATTGTTCTGAAAAAAGTAAAACACTTTATTATCAATCTAAGAAAACATGCACAGAATCTGTGTAATGAAAAATACAAAATGCTAAAGAAAGTCATTTAAAATAATATATATAAGTCGAGCACATAATCCTTACAAACCTGTAATCCCAGCAGCTTGGGAGGCTGAGGCAGGAGGATCACAAGTTCAAGGGCAGCCTCAGCAACTTAGCAAGGCCTTGAGAAATTTAGCAAGACCCTGTCTCAAAATTTAAAAACTAGTTAAATAAAATAATAACAGTAATATATAAATGAAGAGGCATACCATTTTTATGAATTAGAAACCTGAGTGTCAAAAACAGTGTCTTCTCATCAAATGACATTGGAACAATGGAACAAACATGCAAAAAAATGAACACTGACTT
The DNA here is from genome assembly GCA_004024805.1 of Geosciurus inauris. NCBI lineage: Eukaryota > Metazoa > Chordata > Mammalia > Rodentia > Sciuridae > Geosciurus > Geosciurus inauris. The sequence continues at coordinate 23,163 of PVHX01001588.1, forward strand.
AAATTTCACAATTTACAAAAAAAAATTAACAGAAAATAGGTAACTAACTATAAAAGGTTATAAAATATATAACTTTTAGGAGAAAATCTTTATTTCCTACAATTAGGCAATGCATTCTTTGACACATATTTAAAAGAAAAACTTGATAAATTAATCTGCGGTGAAATTAAAAGACATTATTAAGAGAATGAAAGACAAATTATAGACTGAGGGAAATATTTGCAAATCACCTAACAAATGATTTATACCTAGATTAAAGAACTCTCAAATTTAAAAGTAAGGTAACAAGGCTGGAACAAGAAAGATCACAAGCAGGAGGTCAACCTCAGCAACTTAGCAAAGCCCTAAGCAACTTAATGAGACCCTGTCTCAAAATAAAAAATAAAAAGGGCTGGGGATGTGGCTCATGTGGCTCAGTAGTTAAGTGCCTTTGGATTCAACCCTGGTACCAAAAAAAAAAGTAAGGAAACATCAAATTTTAAAAAATGGTTCAAAGATTTGAACAGATCCTTTACCAAAGGGGATATAAAGATGATTTGAAAAGATGTTCAATATCACTATTAGAAAAAAGGAATTAATTCATGATGACATACCATTACACATTATTAGAATAGTTAAAAATAAAAAACATTGGAATGTTTTTTTGCAGATATTTTGTTTCCCACAATGCTAAGCACTGGCAAGGATGCAGAGACCTTGTAATTCTCTTACTTTGCTAACGGGAATGTGAAGTGATAGCCCCACTCTGAAAACAGTGGTGGTTTCTTACAAAGACAAATACACATTTACCAGAGAACTGAAAATGTCACTCTTGGGTACAGAAATATTTACAGCTGCTTCATTCATTATTGATAAAACTTGGAAACAACCCAAAGTCCTTGCATACATGAATGGTTAAGGCACAGTACCTTCATGCAATGGAATGCTAGGCAGCAATAAGTAGGAACTATTGATACACACACAAACACACACACACACAAAACATGGATCTCAAAGTCCTTATGATGAGTAAAACAAGCCAATTTTAAAAGATTACATACTTAACAATTCTATTTTATGATATCCTCAAAGAGATCAATTTACAGTGTTAGAAAACAGTTAAGCGATTGTCAGAGATGTGGGGTGATGGAAGTGTTTCACCCTAAAAAGATATATAAGGGAATTTGGGGGGGTGGTAAAATTGTTCCCTATCCTGATAGTGGTGGTGATGGTTACACATGTCTATACATGTGTTAAAAGTCATAGAGCCAAAAAATAGTCAATTTTACTGTATAACAACAAAATCAAACTTAAAACAATGAGTTACAAGATAAATTACAGATAATATTAAGATAGTAGAAGTGAAAGAGAAACATTTGGGTGATTGCATAATGATGATTATGTTTGCTCCAAGGACTAAATATTTGTTATCTCTATTTATTTGACAGTGAAATAAGACCATGTATCCTACTTCCTATGAATACCAAATGCAATGTTTTTTGTGCCCAGTAGACATCCCAGCACATGATGCCTGACTGATGGCTATCGGTTCACATATTGTACAACACTTAAAAACTCTGGAAGGAGGGAAAAATTTCTGTTTGGGGATTTTTGCTGGCTTCTATGGCTTTTGAATTATGAGGTACAAACTACCCACATGTCTTTTTCTATAAATCTGATAATAAATTTCTCTCCCATCTGAGTTATACATGGCAACAAGAACATAAATGCAATACATTCTGACACAGAGGATGGGGGTGGGGACAGACTAGAGAATTACTTATTTCCCATTTCCCTACTTTATATAGCTAGGAGCATTAACTGTTGTCCTGGCTGAGTTCCAACTCAGGTAATTACTTTCTCCCAAAATTTCCCACTGTAGTTTTAATTGAACAATTTATATTTTGCTTCCTGTCTTAAATCATATGTCTATGCCTATTTTCAACAGCTACAGAAATACATGTACTCTGAGGTAAAATTCAAGAGCCTGCAGATGTAGCCATTTTTACAGAAAAAGCAGTGGACTTTTAAAAAAGCCTTTTTATTCTCTTTCTAGATGAAAAGAGCTGAGTAAGGTTACAGTAAGAAGCTACCCTCTTCAATGGAAAGACAGATGAATGAACAGATTACATGTAAAATATTTGATATCCTTGGGTCTCCTGGTACACAAAAAGCAGCAAGGCAGCAGACTTGTTAACATCTGCTATTGTATGCAATACCTAAGAAAAGATTAGATGTCCATTTTTGTTTCCAGTGTCAGTGACAAACTAATAGAAATGCTGGCCAGCCACACCTACTCACAAGTTTTCAGAAAGATATATTTTTCTGGACATCAGAAGATAATGCTGAAGTCTTAAAGCCTATGTGATTGTAAGGTGCTCTAGTAAAAATAAAGACATTAGTGGGGTTACTAGATTTGACAGGCCTTTTATGTATTGGTACAGATTAATTATACAGAATAGTGGGTTTCATTGTGGCATATCCATGTACACATATAATAAAATTTGGTCAATATTACTCCTCAATCCTTCCCCTTAAACTCTCCTCCTTCCTCCCTTGATTTCTTTCCTCTACCCTAATGGTTTTTCTTTCATGACATGCATCTTTTTATTTTGTTCCCTCTAACTTCTGCATATGAGAGAAAACATACAATATTTGTCTGAGACTAGCTCATCTCACTTAACATGGCATTCTTCAGTTCCAATCATTTTGCTGGAAATGACAAAATTTCCAGCAAAATTTCATTCTTCCTTAATTTTGAATAAAACTCCATTGTGTCCATATACCAAGTCTTCTTCATCCATTCATCTGTTGTCATCTAGGCTGGTTCCACAACTTGGCTAATGTGAATTATGCTGCATCTTTTTGATAATGACTATGTGGTAAGTACATGCAAGCTCTAAAAATAACACAAATCTGAGTTAGGATCCCAGATCCACCAGTTAAGGTGTGATCTATTGCCACATAAAAGACAATCTGCCTGAGCCTCGGTTTTTCAGTTACATGATGAAAAAAAAGTCTATAAATCAAGTAAGTGAACCAACTTGCCTGTCAGTCTCCACTTTCTCTTCTAGCTTATCCAGCCCTTTCCACAGCCCCAAGAAGCGATTGTCCTATAAATGGGGTGACCCCTTTCTCCCAGTCTGTCCAGAGAGTATGATTGTGCTTATTATCCTGGCACAATTATTAATCATGCCAACTTTCATTCTCAAAACACCTCTATTTGGAATATAAATAGTTTCCTTGCCCATGTACCACATTATTCACTCATCACTTGACTGAACTGTGGTGGAAAACTGACCCAGATTCTCCATATAACTTAAAATATGAAGTGTATAATTTGTAAAAGTAATCTTTGCTACATAACAAATTACCCCAAAATGCAGTGACTTAAAGCAACAGTATATTATTTCAGTTTCTGTGGGTCAGGGATCCAGGGATGCTTCTGCTTCAGTCATTTTTAAATGGCTTCAATTATCTTAAAACACCAACACCCAAGATTTCTCATAAGGTGTGCAGCAGCATTTTGTGCTCACAGGCTCTTAGGCTAGGTACCTCTGCTTCTCATTGGCCATTGATGGGAGGTTTACCCTGGTTTCTTGTCACATAGGCTTCTTCCATAGGACAGCTCACAATATGAGTTTGCCCTCATCAAAGTGCATAAGAGGACAGCGGGGTCGGGGGGATACATAGCCCCTTTAACCTGAGCTTGGAAGTGGTATCCCTTGCTTTTCCATATGTTTGAAGTAAATCACTAAGACCAGTTCACGCCCAAAGGGAGGGGATAACATAAGGGTATGAGTACCAGGAGTTAGCAATTATTGGAAAATGTTTCAAGAAGCTGCCTACCATTCAGAGACTATAAGCAAACAGTAGAGGTGAAAATTCTCATAAGGTTAGAGGTAGGTGACAATGTGGCTCAAAAGTGTGTGTGTATATGTGTGTGTGTGTGCACATGTAACATACATGTTATGCATAATGTGTTTGTATATATGTATTTAAGAAAACTGATAAACTTTCTTCTTAAGTCAAAGATTTTTCTGTAATCAGGTAGATATCAAAATCAACTTTTTCAAAATATAGCACATATATTCTAATTCAGTAGATCTGAACAAATGAAAATAGAAAAGTAATTCTGATAGATATATGGATCTCACATCTTTATACCAAAAAGATAATCAGATTCAAAAATGAAATTAACTGATAAACCTTTCTCCTCCACCATCTCATTCCATGTGTGACACAAACATTAACCTGTTAGGCTGAATTAAAGTTGTCCATGACTTAGTGTTTATTGCAGACTTATTCATAACTCAGACTTTCATTTAAAGAGTTATACTATTTTAAAGTATTTTTGATTGCTTATGAGATTGCATGATTTTTCCTAAGTCATTCCTAATGTGAGAGTGTACAATGGAAAAGCCATAATAATCATATCTCAAATCAACTTGAATAATTATAATGGCAGGTGACAGAGTCCTCAATAGCATTGCCAAATAGAAGGCCTCAAGTAGGAAAGAGATATAGAGCCTGTACTATATTTCTCTTTCCATTCACATTTTCAAAACTGGTGTGTGGCTGTTTATCTTTGCTGAACTGTCTAAGGCCTCTCTGCACAGTTGCATTATCGTTACTGCTTCACTAAAGGAAGCTGACAGGTCCCTCAACATTCCATCTATTAACATGCACTCCAGAACTCAGAGGTTATTTTCATTCTGATAGAAACTGCATCACACTTGATCTGACTTGCTCTCCCTGTAGAACAATGAAAGAAAACTGCAGATGCCCAGGCTGCTTTTATTGTTCTCTTAGGTTGTATTTAATCACCATCAGATTTATTAATTTGTTTTTAATGCAAGAGTAAGCAACATGGAATATTACAGCAGACACCAAACCCACAATCTTATAGTCATAGAAAACTGGGGATTTTAAAAGATGTTGAGTAGATCCTCAACAAAGTGATAAAATAGCTGACTTTTCTGAATATTACGAACCACAACTCTATACTATAGAAAAATGGACTGTAGAGACAGATTAATCTAGGTTTGAATATAGCTTTGTCATTTTCACTGTGGCCTTAGACTAAAGCAATTTAATATTTGCCTCAGTTCCCTTAAATGTAAAATAAAATTTTAATACCAACCAGTCAAAATAGTTGAAATGGCAAGTGATAGCATATCCTAGTAAAGTCTGCAAACTGCAAATACATAAACCAAATAAATGGACATCTGTATGAAAAACTTTTGTTCTTACTTGGAAGGTCAAAAGTCATATGTCTCTCCTATTCGGAAGCCAGAGAGGCAAAAGGAAAAGAAAGGGTGTGTGTTCGGGGCAGGTAACTCATGAAAATCAAAAGGAGATGAATAGAGGAAAGAGACCAGGGGTGGGATGCAGGGAAGGAGGGGAAAGTGCTGGTGATCAATATCGGCCAAACTATATTGTTATGTTGTGTGCTTGTACAAATATGTAACCACAGATCACACCATTATGTACAACTATAAAGCACCATTTAAAAAATATGGGGAAAAGGGGACTAGGAAAAAAATTATCCTTTAGTCAAAGTGCACATATTATGAAAGCCAACTATATAAAATGTGTTTTGAGTCACTATAAAACCACTCCAAGAAATGAGAATAAAAGGTATTTTAGTTACTCCTCTAGTACTCCTCTAGTACTTTATCTTCTTTCTATTGAAAAGTACAGTGAGTGATGGGATAATGAGATGTATAGGCTATTTTGTTCCTATCATCAATGAGATTGCAGGTACACAGTGAGTCATCCTTTCTAATTCTGACCTTCAGGTTGCCACACAATCGATTTTTCTTTCCTGTTTTGTCTTTGTTGGTAATTTATTGTGTGATAGACCTCTGAAAGGGGTAGGAAGAGTGAGAAGAGAGAAAAAGGTAAGAGGGTGAGGGGAAGGAAGAGGAGGGGAGGGGAAAGAAATACATGAATAAAAAAGAAAATCCTCTGAAATTTATTTTAACCTGATATAAGAGCAGGCTGTATAATAATTCTCCTTGATGAATTACTTTTGTTGTTGCTTTGATCTTAACCAAGTGATTAATGGAAGGTGACCTTAATAAATTTAGAATAAAAATCCCTAACCTTTCCAGTTTTTTCCCCCCTACAAATTCACCATTGCCCTCTTTCCTAATCATACAAGAAATACATGGTTCATTCTATTTACAAAATGTTCAAGTAGAACACACATGTTCCAAAACATGGATCTACTGTTACTGTTACTGTTACTGCTTTCAATTCTTCCCCAATATCAACAAGCCTTTCCCCCACGTTCTAATATACGTATAAAAATACTTAGCCAAATATGTCTTTGACAAAAATAATATCCTATCATGTATATTGTTTGGGGGTTTTGCTTTTACATTTTTCTTACCTTTCTAAATCTGGGACAACTGATATAATACAATGTACTAAATAACTAACAGTTTATATGATCTAAGTCCAAAAAGCTGAACTCATAAGGATATAAGAGTCATCAGTTTCAAACTTCTAAATTTTCTTTGCTCATTTTATGTTATTATGGTGTGAGTATTCTATTGCTTCATTCACATGTATTTCTATATTGGTCCTTTCTCCTCTTCCACCATGTACTTGTTTTCTGGTTCCATGTAATCAATTTCTCAGGAACATTTGGGAAATTTTCCTCTGTTGATGCAAATTAAGAAGTTTCCCTCGTGCTGTTATGCTACATTAATGGGGACCATATCCCTGAAAAGACAGCAGCTAGAGTGGCACACTATGTTATATAGACATTTTGGGGGTGGGGAATGTTACATGAACATCTAGGGGAAGGGGTTGAGGAAAAGCCATGTATGAACAGAAGCAACAGGTATCTTCTCTCATTGCTAAAATGTGCATTAATATCTTCTATTAATTTTCTTCCAAAACTTCAAATAATGATAAATGTGTTTTTTGAGATTTCTATATTAATCCAAGAGTGGAAGTACGTAAGACATTGAAAAATACTATTTCAGAGAGATTAACCAACATGAGTATCAGCAGCAAGTGCAAGATTATTGGAATTTTTGCTACGTATGCTCTGCCAATAGTCCTTGTATTTATACATTTTCTACTAGCTATATCCTGAATTAGCTGAGAGGAAGGCAGTAGACTTTGTGACTGCCAATGTTCAATTGCTAAGAAAGTCTTTAGGCCACTAGAGATCGAGACTGCTTCTTGTCTTCAATTTACATAATTTTTTTTTTTTTTTTTTGGTACTGGAGATTGAACTCAGGGGTACATGTCCACCGAGTCATATCTCCAGCCCTATTTTTGTGTTTTATGTAGAGACAGGGTCTCACTGAGTTGCTTAGTGCCTCACCATTGCTGAGGCTGGCTTTGAACTCACGATTCTCCTGTCTCAGCCTCCCTAAGTGCTGGGATTACAGGCTTGCGCCACCGCGCCCAGCTAATTTACATAATTTCTAAAGAGAGCTCATATAGAATGATGGCTCACTATGTAAATAATTTTACATTGCAAGCCACGTAGCCTCAGGCTTAAATCTTGACTCTTCCCCCTCCCCACTGGATACTCTTGTGGTATTAAACATCTTTACCCTCAGCTTCCTCATTTGAAAGGGGATAATAGTTATAGTGTCTTTCAGGGTCAATAGATGGAACTTACTAGACAAGTCATTCAGGCTCCATAAAATAATGTCTGGCATAAAAATGACCATGTATGAATATATCTGTTTTTATTTATTGCTTCTTTATATATCCTACATCAGTTTCCTTGTTTTCTTATGATGAAATAATGCAATTTATTAATTTGTTACTTTTAAATTTTTATTGCCTACTGATATTCTGGAATGTCATTTATTTAATATTTATTTAATAATATTTCTTTCTCACTCCCTTTAATGCTAGCTTTAGAGTTTTGTGAAACTTCCTTTATATTTATGTGCGTTTTATGGAAGACAGGACAACTTTCTTAGATATGAAGTGATGGTCACTCTGCCATAGTGTTTGAGTATCAGATAGGTATATCATATTTTTCCAATAGAAGAGAGAGGAGAAATTACACATAGCAGTGACAAAGTCTAATATTTGGAGAAATGAATGAATTGAAAGAAATGTCAATAAAAATGTGTTCAATTTTTTGTCAATGTATTCAATGCATATATTGAAAAGAAAAAAAAAGTTAAATGTAGAGTGAGAACATAGACATATCTTCAATGTTAGAACCCCTTTCCCTTGAGAAATGGACTATAATATGGCAGGCTGAAAGATTTATACAGTCCCTTATCTGGTGTGGAATGGAGTCAACGAGAAGTTCATGACCAAAACTATCCCCTTAGTTACTTGTCAGGATGCCTAAAATGTTACCATTAGAATTTTTATATTTATGTTCTTTGTTAAAATGCAATGTCCATGGAAAGGAACACATCCTAAGTTATTATCATCACACTACATTTAAGAGAAAATTATTAAAACTACTTTAGAAGGTAAGGCAGGATATCTAAGGAAGAGGCGGAGCACTTCTGGCTTGGCAAGTTGTAATGTGTGAGATGCAGAACTAAAAAGAAATGAGAGAAATGATTGTATCTAAGACTAATGTGAAAACTGACCAGGCAAATAACATCTTTTTCTCTCTTCCATTTAAGAGTATGACCTATAAGCCACAACACTTGAGCCCTCCAGAACAGAACTGTAATGGATCCATCTTCAATGATAAAAAAAAAAAAAAAAAACTCCGACTCAAGGATTGGTAACCTTGCACTGTTGTCACAGCTACAAGCTCTCTGATTGATGGCAGTGCTAGGAACTTGGGCCTCGTCCTTCCGGAAGTGTGCAACATGCTGTAAAAGGACATTCTGAATCACAAGACATAAAACACCATGCCATGGGAGGATACTACAAGTCAGAAATAATGGTGATAAATCAGAAATACTGAGTGTGCCTATATGGTTTTATTTTGTTAAATAAAGTCTTTGTTACACTTTTTAGTACACTCTGTTGGAAACTAAAGTCATGACAGTTACAAACAACTATAGGGACAGTCTTTTGTAATAAGCATTCTTTCAAAAGTCATTACTCCATGTTGCACTCCATATTAGACAAACGAGTGAGTATTTTCAAAGGACAAATATAACCACATTCATTTCTTTGATAAATTACCTGTAGCTCATTCTTTTTTTCAAAACTATAGTTTATCTGTAAATATATAAAGATATAAAAAATCCCTGTTTCCATTATTAATGCCCAGTGAACCCTGTGTGTATTTGTGTGTATGCATGTGTCCATGTGTGTGCATGTGTACATATTTCAATTTTAACTTCTCAAAAAGAAAAATACAAATTTAGTGCAGGAAGTTCAGAGGATAATCTGTCAGTGAATCAATTACATGTTCTTCAAAGAACATTCTGTACTACCTTGATTATAATTGAATCAATCATAAAATTGTTTCTTTTGTTCTCAGATTTGAGAGCAATTCGGAAGGTTCAGTGACATGAATGGTTACTTGTAAATACTTGTAAAATTTATAAGTTGAATAATCATGAAGTATAGATTGTCATCTTTGTTGCCATTTTTTTTTCATACTAGAATAGACCCTTGGACGCCAGGATTTTAAAATGTACTATTTTGAGCATTTATAAGTGACTTGAAAGTCCACAATACAAAATATTTTTCAGTCGGTTTGTTTGGTACAAGTTACCAGGTCTCAGCTTTCAGTGACTAAAGCCAAGTAGTACTGCAGCTTAGTGTACTGTCTGCTGTCATTCACATGTTTGATGTTTACATGTGGAAAATCACTCCTAACAAATAAAGCAGTAAGTCATCAGAAGCCAACTGCTATTACTTGTGAAGGTAATAAAAACTGGGAAGGAGGTTAATTCTTAGTTTTAAAATAGAGTTTAGAGATAAGTAAAAAAATTTTCAACTCTGAGTGACAATGTATTTGTTGTTTATTATTCACTACATGGTTGGTCCAAAAATAACTAAAAATTGATTTTCAAAACTGACTCTGTGCTGGGCATGGTGGGTGCAATGGCGCACACCTGTAACCCCAGCAGCTCAGGAAGCTGAAACAAGAAGATCGCAAGTTCAAAACCAGTCTCAGCAAAAGCAGGGAGCTAAGCCACTCAGTGAGACTCTGTCTCTAAATAAAAATACAAAATAGGACTGGGGATGTGGCTCAGTGGCAGAGTGCCCCTGAGTTCAATTCCCAGTACCATCCCACCGCCCCACCACCACTGAAAAAAAAAAAACTGACTCTGTTCCAACAAATGCACAATTGTCCTGTGGTTCTGGTCTGTTCTTCTCAGTTCAGAAAGAAAACTGAAATCAAAACTGATTATTTTATAATGAAAGGATATGTTTATTAGTAACTCTCACTGGAAAAGTAAATCACATGAAAAGCTTTGAAAGTATGTTCATTTTGTGATTTTGAAGCACCAGGAAAAAATCTGATTGATGTCCTTTTCACTAACATCAATGTGAAAACAGCTTTTTCCATTCTATTTGAAGAAGGAAAATGGCATAAGAAAAGATTATAACCTGAAGAATAAACCTAAATTTTAATCCAAGCTTCACTTTTTATTAGTGATAAGAACTTGGGAAGCTGCTTAACTTCTTTATATTGTAGTTTCCTCATCTTCAAATGGCAACTGTGGGAAGGTGGTATCAATATTAGATGAAGTAGAGCAAACAAAGCACCTGCACATGGAAGCATTAAACACATATCTCTTAGAAAGGCAAGTCTTACCTGAGTTGTTTCCCCAGCAGAAATAATGACCCTGCATTAACATCCATTGGTAGATGTGAGGTACCATTTATGAATCAAGATGAGCAATACCTTCAAAAGTAGCTAACTCATCAACTACTTACTGATAACTTTCAAGTAGCTTATTTAATGAGCCACATAAGCTAACACTTACATAGAGTAAAAGAAAAAAAAAGCTATAAGTTAATTTATAAAATAAATTTGAATCTTAGTTCAATGTTCAAAGTCTATTTATTCACTGAAATATTAGAAACTACTTACTCAGAATGTTGATAAAAATGCATAAAAATCAATTTTTGTGTGTGCTTTGAATATTCAAGTAGTATATACATATATATAAAGTGGAAGCCTCGTGAATGTTCAGAGACTTACAAAATATTTTGTTAGTACACTTAAAAAGAGATTGCTGTCATTATTTATTATTTATTTAGGAACTGCAACTGAGGGACTTAATTAGTAACAGAATGAGGAAATTCAATTAATTGATACATTTTTTAGTATTCTATCACTTTTGATATTAGTAAGATTTGATCTTCAATCATTACATCATATATGTACTGCTATTTACTTAAATATTTTTTAATGATGGTTTTACTCTACATCTGTAAATAATAATTCTTAGCTTCCTGTCTAATCTTTGTAAGTTTTTGAAACCACCTGTTAAATAGAACATCCTGATTCAATGTGCTGACAAGAATAATTTTTCTCCCAGTTGTTAGTAAATCACTTGCTTTTCTTTTAAGTGCATCTTCAGAAGTTGACATTTATTTTAAGAAAACATATAAGGAAAAGGAGGTACATATCACATTTGTATGAACTCTTCCTGACATAGCTTATCAATGTGAAACAATGGGAAGTAATAGAGAAGCAGTCAGGGCCTGGCATTCTGCTAAGTACAAGAATAGTAGAGCCATTAAAAAAATTAAATCCAGAGATAAGCTAAAAATTATCATACATCCTAAGCTATATTGAGAATAACCATAATCAAACGGAGACCCTGAACTGAACATATACCAACTAAATAAGCCTTCATTTTATATACTGAAAGAGAATATTAAAGACACCTCTGATGGTCAGGTTGAAAACGAAGGTCTCAATATCCTCTCTCTAGGTTAATTCAAGGTGACATAAATAATCACGCAAACCAAAAGTATCTTTGATCATAATACTGCATAGAGATTATTTTAAATTATCATTTTTAGTGAAAAAAAAAGTTAACAAATATCATCTCTACCTCTAAGAAAAATATGCATTTTATAACATCCAGACCCTTATTATCTTTCTCCTGACACAAAAGAGATAGTGTCCATTCTATCTAAGACCAGTCTATACATATGCCAATAGATCCCATTCTCTTCCTCCTCCTCCAGGGTCATATTGTATCTGTGATTCTTTCTTCTTCTGCATCATCTTCTCTTTTATGTTTTACTAGTTCTAGTGGTTTTGAGCTAAACTATTCAAAATGTTTAACATAATCCTATTTTTTTTTTTATTTTTTGGCAACATCTTCCTTCAGTATATAGATATCTCCAGATATGTTTTCTTTTTACAGGCATATTTGAGTTTGGTGTTGGAAAAATAAATAAGCATATCTATTTAAAGACCTCAATTTTGCTGATTAGATCAGAAAAAGATGGGCCTAAATTTTCAAAAATGTTATAAGCTTTGAAAAATCATCATAGAGACAGAAATATGAACTTATTATAGATGGATATTGAGTTTATCAGCCTATTAGAGTGATCATGATCATAGCTGAAGCAACCTTCTAATTCTAGTTATTTTCTCTGTGGAGAACTACGTGTTTGGTTAAAAACAGAGAGAGAGAGAAGCCAGGCACTGTGGCACATGCCTGTAATCCCAGCACTTTGGAAGGCTGAGACAGGAGAATCACAAGTTCAAAGCCAACCTCAGCAATGGTGAGGCACTAAGCAATTCAATGAGACCCTGTCTCTACATAAAACACAAAATAGGGCTGGGGACGCAGCTCAGTGGTTGAGTGCCCCTGAGTTCAATCCCCAGTACCAGAAGAAAAAAGAAAAAAAAAGGGGAAAGAGAGAGAGACAGAGAGACAGACAGACCAGGGAATTTAATGAAAATGTTAACTTTGTGAAAAGTAACTCAAACTGTGACTTCAGTAGGTAACATAATTCTATACTAATCTACTATGGCTAGCATAACACAGTACCAAAAATTGAGTGGTTTAAACAACAGATATTTGTTCTGGAGGCTAAAAGTCCATTAACAAGAGGAAAGCAAATTTGGTTTCTGGTGAGGGCCCTCCTCCAAACTTGTAGACAGGCACCTCTCACTGAGGCCTTTCATGGCCTTTCCTCTGTGGTGATGAGGAGGAAGCTCTCTGGTGTTTATACTGTTTCTTAAAAAAAAAACACCAATCAAATTGGAGTAGGACCACACACATGAACTTGTCTAACCTTCATTACCTCCCTGAAGACTCTTTCTCTAAGCACAGTCACTCTGGGGGTTAGGGCTACAACATATGGATTTGGGGACAGCACAACTGAGTACATTAACAATCTTGAATCTATTGTAACTGAACTTTTACATTTGACTATTTAAAAACATCGATCAGTTATTGTTGATGAGCAATTTCTGAATTTTATATGACTAACTTACATAAATATACCTTCACTATTTTAATTCCATATGAACTTTTCCAATTAAAGGTTACTCTTTGTGATTATCTTATTTTTAAATACGTGACTTTGCACTTAAAATGAACTACTTGTTTTCTGGGTTGAGACGTGATCTCACTAAGAGTTTCCACTAAGAAAGCAAGCATAGCAGAGGTATATTTAGGAAGAAATATAGAGATCCACAAGGAATTCCAAACCCAATTTATGCATGATGAGTCCCAGTCCCTGGAACCCCTAAAATCCTTTCATAGATCTGTCCTTTTGGTTAAGATTAATAAAATGCACCTATTATAGTAAAGACTTCTAGCTAAATCATCTACCAGAAAAGATTTTCCAGAGTTATCTCCATATCTGTCTCTACTTGTACATTCCATATCATTCAAAGGCATGAAATCTATTATATTACTTAAGCAATGTTTTAGTCAACTTTTTTTTGCTGCTGTGACCAAAAGATCTGACAAGAACAATTTTAGAGGAAGAAAAGTTTGTTGGTCATGGTTTCCGAAGTTTTGGTCTATAACCTATTCCATTGCTCTGGGCCAGAGGTGAGGCAAAACATTATGGCGGAAGTGTATAGCAGAGGAAAGCAGCGTAGGTCATGGCCACCAGGAAGCAGAGAGAGAGACAGAGAGACAGAGAGGTCCACCCCCCAGGGACAAAATACATATACCAAAAGCATGCCCCCAATTATCTATCTTCTCTGACCACAATTTACCACCCTCTTAATCCATTCAGCTGGATTAAGTTACTGATTAGGTTAAGGTTCATAACCCAATCATTTCACCTCTCAACTTTCTTGCATTGTTTCACATAGGAGCTTTTGAGGGACACCTAGTATCTAATCCATAGCAAGCAACAGAAAGCTCAAATGAAGAATCATTTATTATGCTGCAGCAATGATTCAAAATCATGGGCACTTTGTTTCATCAGTAGATCTTTAGCACCTTTACCAAGGTTTTTGATTTACTTGGGGTTTCTTCATAATAGATGCTCTTCTGTTTATTGGGCTGAAGAAAATATAGGCATGAAATATGATCCATTCAAACATGATCTCTGAGGAAATCAGTGGGTGCAACATAGTTTAAACATCATTTTGAGGCCCAGAAGAACCTATAGCACCATATCTAACTCTGGTACACATGTTAACCTAAATAGTTGTGTTTGCCAATCTGAAAAATTAAAATTTTACAACCTTATATGAGCAAATATTAAATGAAACTAAAAGCTATTTTTATAAAAACTGTACTTAATTACATTTTTGTGAAAATAAAGATTAGTTCTTAACTATTGGTTTTAGTCTTAGTGTGATGGAATGATGAGTGACAAAATAGCAAAAGGTCTGATTTCTAACAATAAACACTCTGATTTGAAATAATAACACCTCAGTTAAGAAAGGGCCCAGCCTTAGACATGGTTCCAGAAAAGAAATTAATCGCCTCATTTAGTATTAATATTACTTAACTCTTGGGAAGCAGAACTCAGTCATTTAGGTTTCATTATGTAAACATCTTTGGCATTTCATTTACTTTCTGAGTCCAAACAGTTGGCAAAACAATAAAGGTACAAGATTATTTGGAGATTAGTTTTTGTGTTAATGCTCAGAATGGCCCTAGGATAGAAGCAAATGTTTCAATCTGTTGTGTGTTACTTGAAATTAGTAGTCATCTTCTTTGTTAAAAACATAGCAATAACTTTTTTAAGGTAAAACCTGTTTAGAGCACAATATTATGATTTTTGATACTAATAAACAAGATCAAGAAAGTATGCAAACACAAATGTCACAGTCAGCCGCACTCTCCTGCTATATTCTAGACATTACCATTAACAATATCTGTACCTTTTCCTTGTTTTCAGATTCGTCTTCCATCCATAATTCTTGTATCTAGGTCCCTTTAGTACTACAACTCCAAACACTGCGAAATTCCCTCTGTGACTTAGGATGAATTAATTTACAAACTTCCATCAGCCTCATTTCCCCATTTTACTCCATCCAGTTTAGACTTCAGGTTTTCACATTTAAATCCCTTGCATATATTCTAATGGTTTTTATTACGTCATGTTCAATCTCAACTCTGGGTTAAGCCCAGCTCAATGTCTACTCCATACATGCTTACATCATGCAACCAAAGGGATTAGAAAAGATATCCATTCCATGCTGACTGGTCATCCTTTAAATTTATAAACCTTAGGTAGGCTCAAATGCGGTAATGAATGTACTTCTATTTCCTATCTTCTCAAAGTTCTAACTCCTTTTCCTTCATCCTCACCACAGATCAGAACTTGCTTCCAATGTCCCTGAGCCACACAAGCAATAAACACTAATCACTATTGACCTGCCCCATCTGTCTCTACTTACTCCAGTTTCATTCTTAATAGATGAGCCATTTGTGCTCCTGCATAAGCCAATCTCTCTGCTTCCTGCACCACTCACATTCCTTTTGCTAAAGGAATAACTTCAGTCTGCTGATTTTCTCCTTTTTCCCTACAAACATAATTATTTCCTTTCAACTATATTTTTCTTACCCACAAATATTACTTTTATTATCCTTAAAAAAATGAAATAAGCAAACTAAAGTATCTGACTCTATAGCTCCACTAAGCTACAGACCTTAATATCTGTTCACTTTTATAGTAAAACTCTTTGAAATATTATTGGTATTTGCTTGCTCTCTCCTCCACCCTCTCTTGAACTTTCCCCAAATAGGCTTTCTCCTTACTCTCCAGGAGCACTCTTTATAACATCTCCAAAAACCTCCATGTTCTGAATCTAATGGTCAATTCTCAGTTCTCTCACTAATAATTTAGCTGCAATATTTGATTACCTAATGTCAATGGTCTCCTTCACTGGCCCCTCCTCCTCTCCTTAAGGTCTAAGCATTCATGATTCATGATCATGGACATTTTATTTCTCTCCTTTAAATACTTACTCCCTAGGTGATCTCTGCTAACCTTTTCTTTTTAAATACCACCTATAAATTAATTATTTCCAAATTTAATTCTCCATTAAATACCTCTACCTTGATCCCTAGACCTCTAGTTTCAATTGCTACTTGACATATTTTCTTTCATACTTAATAGAGATCCTAAATTTCAGAAATATTTCAAAATAAAATCCCAATGTTCCCCCCAAAATTTACTGCCCCTAACATTCATCTTCATTTTGGCAAAAGCAACTCCAGTCATTTATTTAATCAGTTCTAAACCCCCAAATTGGTTTGATTCATTTTTTTTCTCCTTCACAGCCCCAATCTGTCAACTAATCCTACCAGATCTACTTTTAAAATATCCCCTTAATCTGTATAGTTCTCACTACCTTGTCTCCACCATGTCAAGGTATAATCACCTCTGGCCTAACCTACTGAAAAGTCTTCTACCTGGTTTCTTTATCCTCTGCAGTATCTCCCTTGCTCACTTTGCTCCAGTGACACTGGCTTCCCATCCCACTTTGGAAGAAGACAGGCATGTCCTGCTCAACACATCTGCCTTTGCTATTCCCTCTGCCCAGATTGCTCTTCCCCCAGATTTCTACATGCCTCAAGCCAAGTACTCCTTTGATATTTCCTCAAATAACCCTTCTGAGTACATCCTTTCCTATTTGATACTAAATCTCATCTCACTACATAAATTTAGAATAATATATGTTGATATCTCTGTATTTGATATATGAATGATTTTATTCCATATGGTATATCATAGGCAAGTATTATTTTTTAAAGCAGGGTACACTAATCACTCAAGCCACCAACCAACATTCGAACTCCTTTAGCATCTTTTAATTTTTGTGTTTGCTTGACCACTAACTACAGAGGCAAAATCTTCAATTTTGTAAATAATAATTAGCGAATATATTAATATATGATTAATAGATATTGCCTTAGGTTTAATGCAACATAATAGGCCTAAATCAAAATTCGGTAAATTTTTCTAAGATTTTAATCAAGTCATCTAATAAACATTGCTAATCTTAAAATGAAAATAAACTTAAGAGGAAAGTAGTATTATAAAAGGTTTTCTTCTAAAATTTCTTATAGTAGTGCAACATTTTAAGCAAATTAAGAATTATACTTAAATCACTATAATCCCAGTAACTCCAGAGCTGCAGTGGGAGGATCACAAGTTTGGATCCAGCCTCAGCAATTTAGCGAGACCCTCAGCAACTTAGCAGTACCCTGTTTCAAAATAAAAAATAAAAAGATAAAAAAATAAAAAGGACTGGGGATGTAGCTCAGTGGTTAATTTTTTTTTTACCAAATGAAGAACTTCAGTGGTAGCAACACTAGCAAAATGTTTTCAAAATGTTTCTGATGTTTTATAAAAACAAATAAACAAAATCATTAAAAGTAAGAAAAAACTTGCAAGGATTGACTTCATTAAAGATTTGAAGACCAAATTTGCTAAGCAAATCTGTGGTCTAAACTAATGCTCTCAAATTTTATCGTGCACTGGAATCACCTGAACAGCTGGAAAAGTGCTGAAGGACAGACTTCATCCCCACATTTTTTTTTTTTTTATTAAATATTTTTTTAGTTGTAGATGGACACAATGTCTTTATTTTATTGCTTTGTACGTGGTGCTGAGGATCGAACCCAGGGCCTCACGCATGCAAGGCAAGCACTCTACCGCTGAGCTACAATCCCAGCCCCTCATCCCCACATTTTGATAGTAAGTTTGAGATGAGGCCTGACAGTTTGCATTCTCAACTCTCCATGTGATATCAGTATGGAAACTATACTTTGAGAACCAAAGGCTTAAATGATCATGCAGATATACTGCTTTCTAGATAGAACTCCCACTTGTTCTCCATGCTTAGAAAAAGGCAATGAAATTCTTTCTTTGTTAATTGCTTAGTGTCAGAATTTCCTCTTGCTCCAAGTGGGATTCAGACTATCTTCTACTCCAACTCCCCAAAACAAAACAATTTCAGAACAACATGGCATCAGAGCATGTATCCACTTATATTGTAATGATCCTGCATTTTTCAGCCATAGATATTATGTGAAGCCTTTTACATATGACTTCCTGTTGTACTACTAAAGAGAAATAAAATGAGTGAACGCTTTGCAGAGTCATAGAGGATTATAACAACATCAAAGCAAGAGTGTTTCAGAGAGTCTGATATGGTGGTGTTATTCTTGATTTACTAACTACATATTCAGCTCAATCTCTTAAAACCCAATTGCCAATTTAAAGAGAAAACCTTTAGCTTCTCTTTCACCCTGTACCTTGCATTTACATGTTGGTATTAATGTATGTCTTCTGACTTAACCGAAATCATTTTCAGCCGCTATCTTTTCATCTTTTTTCAAGATTAAAGGAGCTACGGACAGAGATAGAAAAATAAGACTATGGTGTGTGCTTCTGACTGGAAAGTAGTTAGTGTGTTTGATTCACTCTAAAGCATAACTTGATTGAGAAAAATGAGACTCTGGCACATACAAGGTTTATCTCTTCCTTTTATTTACAGTTCTTGATAAGCAGGCAACTGGAAAGACAACTCCTAAAATGAGCACAATACATCACAGATAGCTATCATGACTGAGCCTCACAAGGTAACATTTGTTTCTGCCCTTGCTTTTAAAATCCTGGTGTAAGTCACTTCCTTTCAGTGTCCCCATTCTCACTCAAAGGCATTTTACTCAAAATGCTCATATCACTCTTATCCAGGAACTTTACAAACTAACAGAACATACACAAATATATAAATATTTATATTTTCAAAATCATATCTTATCTTTCATGGACAATTTTGACACAAACTAAGTGCTGAAGTGACTGCTCTACAGCCCCTGAAAGCCACACAGGGGCACTAGGCTGTGAAGGTGAAAGCCTTCCTCACCTGGATTCACAAAATTGGAGTAGATATCTGTATTCTTTGGTGGGTTAATTTCTGAATTTAATTTGGTATTGATTTTTAAATATTTTCTTGGAGTATTATTGTAGAAATTAGAGACTGGAATAAAAATGAAACAAAATAAAATATCAAAGCCTGAATTTTATCTGTGTAGGAATAAAGAGTTTAACAAGAGATACAGATTATTCTGACCGTACAAAATTACTAAGCATATAATGTACTAGAGGAACAGCTATAGATCTAAAACACTTAAAAGCTTCTATGACTTTTAGTCATAAAAGAAAGGGCATCCTACATGACAAAAATTAAAATTATTGATTTAACAGCCTTGCCAAGATAATCATGATTTTGGCACACTTCATCCCTCTCCATGGCATGACTTTAAAAATAAAATCTAAGATCCTAATTGAAGCATGTTAATGTGTGGAAGTTAATAAAAAACTCAAGATACTGAAATGGAGAATAAACTTTTTCTTTGATTTATATGAAAAGAAAAAAGTCTTTGATCATTAGTTAGTATCTAATGAGTTTCTCCATTCCTAAAAAATAAGTCAAAATAAAGTAAATCTTATGATAAATATGAATGGTAAAAATCAGATGGTTTAAAATAAATGAAACCAAACTAACATTTTAAATCATTCATGAATATAAGTTAAAAAGTAATGAAATAGAATTCCATAAAATGAATAAAACCTTTGTCAAAGGAAAAAAAAGAAGGAAGTTTACCTTCCAGTGATTTACAATTAATACTAGAAACCAAAATATCTGCTATTATTCTATGAAGAACACTAGTTGTATTTGTCAGAACTAGCTTGGCTAGTCATGTCCAAAACTATGGTGAGCAATAAGGTAAACGATTACAGGAGGCCCTATTGATCTCTTTGTATTTATATATCTACTTGACATTCTACCTCATTTTTTAAGTAATTGATCATACTTATAAATACCATTATAATATATCAAAATACAAAACAGATAAGGAAATAGGGCAATAAAAATAAAGATTTAATGATAAGATGAAGTAGAGATAGAAAGATACATCAATAATGATATAGATGTCAGCAGACCTACAGATATGCATATACATGAAGATAAAGATATCAGTTATAGGTACCATAAGCTTCTACAGTCACTAAAGAAGAGTTACAAATTTATTGCTAGATCTAAATTCTTAATTAATGGAAAAATTACATTTTCTAAAATTAGAAATATGATCATTGAAAATAATGATTAAAAGTAAATAAAAGCATCTGTACCATAATAATTTCTCACTTATTTCTGATATTCTTCAGATTTCTCTACTGTACTCCTCTAAATGTTCCTAGATTTTATATTTTGCGGCTGAAGAAAATGATAGTTGAAATTTAACTCTTCTTATCTGCTATCAACATTGATTTCAGTGGTGAATATTGCTTGTTTTTTTTTAATATCTCTGTTTTATTTATTTGTTTTTATGTGGTGCTGAGAGTCGAACCCGGTGCCTCACGCATGTGAGGCAAGCGCTCTACCACTGAGCCACAACTCCAGCCCCAATATTGCTTGTTTTTGTGTCCCACATAGGACCTTGACACATTGTCTTCTATTTTCCCCATATCATCACCATTCATTCATCTTCATTTCAGGCTATTTTTACTCATGAAGGAAATCACAATTCATATTTAATATGCTTTCTTCATAGAAAAATGCCTATCTACTTTGCACTATGAATTATAATGTAGATTTGTACAGTCATTATGGAAAACAGTACAGAGGCTTGTCAAAATATAAAATATACCATATAAACCAGCAACTCTTCTACTACATATACATACAAAAAAGATGAAATCAGTATGTTGAAGACACATTTGAACTCCCACGTTTGTTGTAGAACTAGTCATAATAGCCAAGAAATGAAAACAACCTAGGTGTCCATCAATTGATGGATAAATAAAATGTGGTACATGCTCACTGTTTAGCCATTACGAAGGCTAAATTCTCATCATTTGTGAAAACATGGACAGAACTCGAGATCATTAAATGAAATAAAGCAGACACAGAAAGACAAGTGCTGCATGATCTCATTCATATATGGAATATTAAGAAAAGCTGATTTTATGGAAGTTAAGAGAAAAACAGTTGTTACCAGATACCAGAAAGAGTGGTGTGGAGAGAGGGACAGGGAAAGGTTGATCGGAGGTCACAGTCACATAGGAACAAGAAGTTCTGGTGTGCTACACAATAGGGTGTCTGTAGGTAATGGGAATGTAAATTCCAAAAAACTAGAAGAAAGGATTTTTAAAGTATTTATCATGAAGAAATGATAAATGTTTGAGGAGATAGATATTCTTAACCTGACTTAAATATCATGCAATATGTTAATATATATATATATTAAAACACCATGTGGCACCCCATAAATATGTAGAACTAGAATGATTTTTTATTATCAGTTAAAAATAAATTTAACATACATGAAAAAAACAGTAAAAGTGATATTAAGCATTTTCTGCTAAGGGGATCAGGGGCCACTGACTAAAAAGAGTACCACCACTGCTTTTCCAGCTTTTATCTAAAGTACATGCTGAGTGGCTTTATCCACCCATTTAATCTGTTAAACTTTGAAATCTAATTTCTTCTTTTAAATCCTCTTTTCTTGTTTTGTTTGGTCTCCTAACCCTTGAAGTACTCTTAGATAAACTCTAAATTCGGTTGAAATAATCCTTATTGATTCTCGTGTTTCTCATAAAGCTTCAGAGCAGGAAAACAAATTCAGATCAAAAAGTGAAATAAATGTCACTGAGCTAATAAAAGCGATAAATATGTTTAATATTTAAGTCAACAGTAGATATTTCAGCAGAAAGCACACCTTCAAAACTAATAAACATTTTATAGCATTTGCTAAATGCTTAGCTAACATCTACACACCCTACAAGGAAGGTGCTATTATTACTCCCATTTTACAGATGAGGAAACTGACAAGCTGCAGATTAAGTACTTGGGCCAAAGGCACACAGCTAGTGCAGGTTGAAGGGGTGAATTGAGCTCTAGCAGTCTATTTCTGTCCATGCTCTGAACCTCTAAGCTGCCTCTCCTAAGAGGGAACTGATCACAAATGATCCTGGCAGCTTCTTACAGGATACTGGCAATATTTTCTCCCATATCCAGCAGCTCATACCCCTCCCTAGCAATTCAGCATAATCAGATAAAACATAATCCAGATTAATTTTTCTGTCAATATATAGAATGATATTTAAAATATATCATATCTCTATTTTTCATCTGCATAAAGAAAAGCCAAAAAAGGAAACTATCAAATGAGGTAGTTAAAATAGATGGTTAACCACCAAAGGACACAGCTTTAAATTCCCACATTGGCTGGTTACTCATCATTTTGTATAATTTTTCTACATTCGCAAATTTTAACAACTGTATGAAAACCATGAACATTTTTATATCATAAAATCTCATGAAATATTGGCTAAATATGCTAATATATCTAAATATCAAATCACACATTTCAGGAGACTTAATGAGAATACTCTTTAGCCTCTGTGATTATGACTTAAATGAACAATTTTCATAACTGAGACTTTTCAAACTATAATAGTGCAAAGAAGCAATAGGACTGTATAAGTACCAAGTATAAAATTGTCTCTGTTCTTTTGATTTTCCCACTGAATAGTGAAGGATCTTGAGTTTGCATTTCTGGGTTCAGTCCAATTCAATAAACCTTCATTGAGCATCCAATATTTTTAAAACTTTGAATTAGATCCTGGAGAGGGGTGGAGCTGGACTAACACAACCCAATACTTGCTCTCCTGAAATTTAAGGAATTAATTCTGCACAAGATCACTATAATACAATGCTGACTGCTGAGACATTTTTTAAATGTAATGCTGTTAAACTTTACATGAAGGGAAAAAATTGAGTTTAGACATGTAATAATAGGTCCTAACAACTGAACAAATTTTTACAAGAAGAAATACAAGGAAATATACTATTCATGTAAGGACACAGTTGCAGAGAGATTGAACTAGGTTCTGTGGATGGATGGCAGCTGCTGAGCTTGCCCTCAGGGTGCAGCGAAAGTTGGAGAGTAGGACGCATGTGGTCACTTAGGATCAGATGATAGGAAACCTTGAATGTTCAGAAAGAGCACAAATAAAAGTTATAGAAGTTTATGGAATCAAAGTTCGATATAAAAAGACACTTGATCTAAGAAACTTTCTCTAGAAACAGTAAGCAGAATTGATTGGGAAGGCTGAAGGCCAGAGGTGGGAGGACCAATTAGGAAGCTATTACAGTTTTCCAAACTATTGGAATGAAGATCTGTGTCAGGTCAGTGACAATGTTAACAGCAAAGAGAAGGCAGATGCAAGAGAAGCTACAGAGGTAGAACTGATCTTTCTTGGTAAGTTCCCAAACTTGATTTCTGAGAGAAAGAAAAGAAAATTAAACCATTTAATTCTAAAATTTCATGTCTAGTTGATTGTAAAGAATATGAACCCAGCAAAAGATTACAGAAGAACATGTTTATGGGAAAAACAGTTTGTGGATATGATTTCTATGAAATGGTAAGGCAAAAATCTATGTAAAGATACTAATTACACAAGTATTAATTTGGGTATGGAACTCAAGGGAGAGATTGATGGGGTGGATATATCTTTGGTAGTTGTCTTAATGTTAGTAATAATTGAAATTGTGGCAACAATTTCTCAACAGGGAAAAAGTGAGAAAACAATATAGGAAAGGAAACCTGAGAAGAGATCCTTGGAGATTAGAAATAAAAAGAAAGTTAGGAAGGAACTGTTTAAAGGTTAGAACAATGATACAGAAGCCAAAAGAATAAATTTTCATAAAGATAATGAAATAGAAAAGGGTGAGAAATGAGAAGCTATTTGATTTTGTAACTAAGTGACTCTTTATATTAAAAAAATGTCAGAAGAATGATAAGAATAAAAATTGTGTTGGCAGGTAGTCCATGGGCAGTAAGGAAATCTGGATACAGAGTACATATTTAGGGAAGTGAAAACAGAGTTTACAGAGAGGTATTAATGGCAAAATACTTTGTTCTTGACATTTGTTATATGCAATTTATCTTAATAACTTTTGACATTTTATAGCATTTGCTAAATGCTTAGCTAACATCTATACACCCTACAAGGAAGGTGCTATTATTACTCCCATTTTACAGATGAGGAAACTGACAAGCTGCAGGTATTAATGTGAACCCTGTTCTATCCCAGTGGGATGTCACACCTAATAAATCTTGGTGGGTGACATTAAAAGCTAGAAAGACAAGGTACTCCCTTTACCCTATCCCCAGCAGGAGGACAAGAACACATGACTTGGATTCATCCATATGTTTACTTGGCCCAGAGTTTTGATTATGGAGTAAACCACATAGACAAACAGGGAAATTGGACAATTTCTTTCATTAATACCACCAGCAATATCTAAAAGCAGCAGAACTGAGTGCCAGCAACAGCACCTAGGGCAGAGTAGTGGTCATAAGGCACTCCTCAGGCCCTTCTTAACATCGTTTTGATTTACCAGCTGTATTTGACTTACCAGTATTACCAGCTGTACGTCCATCTCGGTTCTTCTTCATTTTTTGTCTGATTTTCTAACCATCCAGACAGTATGGAAAGCTATAGTATTCTACGCATAGTATTCTTTCAACGCATGACTGACCTATGTAAATCAGGTAGAACTGAATTCTGTTTCTTATAGTTTAGAAAAACAACTGACATGTAAGTATGACCAAAGATCAAGGTACTTTGGTATTAAGGGCTCTGGCTTGAAAAGATGTGAAATGTCTGCCCATGGATATAAGCTAGCTGAGAATGAAAGTTTAAAGAGTGAAAGATTAATATTATGGAGTAATAAAAGGCAAACAGGACTTCAGACCTTCATGCAAATAAGTAATATATCCAGAAAGACAAAAATTTTTGAGAGATTATAGGAGAAATTAATAGTTTAGTATAGTAGAATTCCTACATCAAAGGGTACCAGATTGTCTACATTACTACAGAAAATCAAGGTGACTATTTGACCTTGCTCCTAAGTATACACACTTAAGAAGTGGTTTCCGTACCATCAGGCTACAAAGTTCATCCAAATTTGACATTATTGGTATCACTGCCTCTTATCATAGTCTTCAGAAAGAGACACCAGTTCTTTCTGGCTGAGTTGATATCAACTGATTCACTTTAGAATCCTTATAAATGTTTCTATGCAAGTAATACTTAGATGTGGTAAAAAAATGAAAAAAACATAAATGAAAAACGATAGTTTCCTCCTTCATTTCTCCCTAGCCTGGTCCTATTCCTCAAAGGAAAACATGTCTATTTCTGTTTTTAGTTTCTGCTTTACTTTCTTATTAAGTTATAGAGTTAACTTTGGAAGACTAAAAATCCAGACCATGCACGCTCAGCGCAAAATGAGTGATCACCATTAATATTCTGGATGTGGAAATCTCCAAAAATACATGGACAATAAAATAGCTGTAGGGTTACAGATTAAGATATTAGGATATCTGATTTGAGTTGGTTTTTTAGTTTTGGTTTGGTGGGGAGGGTTGAGGGTTGGCTTATCTAGTGATTTGTTGTTCAGTTTGGGAGGTTTTTTTGACATCTAACTCAACCTCTGAGCTTAGAGACAGAGTAGGGAGGAGAAACTGCTGGTTATACAAACTCTTTTTAAGTAATCAAGTGAAAGTACCCCCAAAAAAGCATAAAATTACTTATATTTTGTTCTCCTAAATATCCAAGTGCTTTTTGAACAAGTGGTCAAATTTATTAAAAGTACTTATCTTCCACCATTCTAAATCAAACCTCATGGAAAATTAAATTTGGCTGCAATTCATTTTAAAAGGTGCTCATCTAAATAACAACTTAGAATTTAAAAATTGCAAACCTAGCTGGCTTCAACTACCTCATAATTACAGTTTATACAGGAATTTATTATAGGTTGAGCATCCCTAATTCAAAACCAAGTGCTCCCAAATCTAAAACTTTTCAAGTCCTGACATAACAGCACAAGTAGAAATTTTCTCCCTCAAGTAGAAAATTCCACACCTAACTTCATGTGACAGGTCACACTCAAAACATAGGCCCACTAAAAGTGGCCCACTAAAAGTATTGTATGAAATAACCTTCAGGCTGTGTATATGAATAAATAAATTTTGTGTTTAGACTTGGGTCCTATCTCTAAGATATCTCACTATGTATATGCAAATATTACAAAATCTGAAAAATACTTGAAATTTTAAACACTTGTGGTCTCAAGCATTTCAGACAAGGGAAATTCAAGAAAGAATTCTTGAATTCCATGCCATCAAGAAAGAATTCTTGAATTTAAGAATTCATTTAAGAAATTTAAGAATTTATTCTTTTTTTTTTTAATATTTATTTTTTAGTTGTAGGTGGACAGAATATCTTTATTTTTATGTGGTGCTGAGGATCAAACCCAGTGCCTCACGCGTGCTAGGCGAGCACACTACCACTGCACCACAACCCCAGCCCTAAGAATTTATTCTTATAAAGAACATTCTTTATAAGAATATTTGAAAATGTAAAAAAAAATGCATCTTAATGTTAAAGTTGAAAATGTGATCTATTTCATCCTCCCACCCAATAGAGAACTATGTCAGAATATTTCTAATTCAGGTACATATATATATACATATTTGAAAACTCTAGTTATTAAAAAGTTCTAACTAATTTCTAGGCAATTTGTTTTCTAATGTTTTCCTCTTTTGTCGAAGTGTTTTCTGCCTGTAACAACATAGCTTAAGTATCCTTTGTTCTCCAGAACCATAAAATTTTGAATAAAATTATTTCTCCTAGCTGAATATTCACAGAAACTTTAATTGCTTTTCAGATGAAGTCTGAACCTGTTTGTCAGTGTCTTTGAATGTGGTGACCTGAGTTGAACACAATACTGCAGATTCAAGCAACAACAGTGCAAGTGTATTTCACAGGATTGGAATGTTCCATTTCTACTAATGCAACCCAAGAATTCACTTGCTCTGACAAATGTTACTATACTGACCTTATGGGCTTCCAAAGTCCTGAGTGTTTTTCATACATACTGCTCTCAAGCAAAGTCTCCCATTATACCATTTTATATGCAAAAGTTCTATATATATGATGTAATGGAGAAAATGATGTGTTCACTATATAGTTCCATTTAACAATGTTTTCAGCCATAATTCATGAGCTCATGCACAGCACAATCCAAAAAATAATTTCAGAGATCACAGAATATATTATTGGCTTGCTACAGACCTGACATAATGAACCTGTCAACAATATTTTACTCAAGTGAAATAAATAGCCATAAATAATAATTATGTATTTATTTAGTGTTATTACTACTTGAGGCATTTTTCAATCATTGATTTATAGTACATCATGTAATATAGGCAGAAAAAAATTTTGTTATGATAGGACATACCATGTGTGAAAATATATTAGTCTTACTAAAAACTATTGAAATTTCTTCTAGAAAAGGCAGTTCCTCACTGGGTAATAGGTATAAATAACTTTGTTTTTTTGATAGTTCTCCAGTTTGACTTCTAGGTACTTCCCATCTGCATTATTCAGCCTTCCGTGGTCATGAGAATATATTTGAGATAAACAACTTAAAAGGATAAAAGATTTATTATGGGTCATAATTTCAGACATTTAAGTCCACGGTCGACTGCTCTATTTTGGCCTAAACTGAAGCAGATCAACGTGGCTGCCGGACTGTGAGAAGAAGGAGGCTGCTCACTTCATGGCAACCAGGAAGCAGAGAGAGAAAAGGTGTAGTAAAAAAAAAATTCTCCAAAGGCACACCACAGTGGTCCACCTCTTCCAGCTGGGTCCCACCTCTTAAGCTTTCCACCACCTCCCAATAGCGCCACCAACTGGGGACCAATCACATGAGCCTTTGGGGACATTCCAGATCAAAACTATAACACCATTTCTTTTTGCTCTAAATGCCTTAACAATTGTCTTTCTGGCAGTACCTTTCTTTAAATAGTCATAAATTCTCCTCAAGTTACCGTGATTTTTTTTTCAGAAAATAATTAAGGACAGTTTTAGTGAATGTCCATTGGGAACAGGGAAATTTGGGCTGTTTTGATTTATTTTTATCTTCTCCTGAAGATGATAGGAGAAGCAATCTATTATTAGGCATCCTCAATGGGGCATGCACTAAGCTGAGACATTCCATAGATATGATTTCATTTTAGTCCTATAGGATCTTGTAAGATACAATATATTTGCTTAGAAAAAAATATCAAAACTAAGAATAAAAGAGATAAAGTATTTGGCTTGTTCATAATGTGATTTAGCTGAAATTCAGACAGACTTTTCTGATGCTGTATCCATAAGTCTTTCTCCAAAAAACCATAGGTGATATTCATTTTGTTTGGTGGGGAAATTAGGAATTCTTTTAAGTATCTAGAAAAAAGAAAAGGTATATACCCTCTTTGAGTCTCCAGCACAGAGGGGTTCAACAGAAACATTAATTAGAACGCCACCTTCAATATCCATTGAGGCATGCTAAAGAGCTTTAAATATGTACACTACTTTAGGGATTTTCCAGATGGAGAAGCAGACTTAAGATATTATATTAAATGTCCTTGCCCAAAGTACAATTGGAAAAAAATTCACAAATTCCGTTCCACAGCCTACTACAGAGAGTTTACAAATAATTGATATAGGAGGAACTCACAGAATCCAGAGACAGTGGGATAGCTGAGAGATACTCACTTAAGGCTCCCTCTGCATAACCATCACTAGCGTGGAAATGTCATCATCTCACTCTACCTGCTTCCACCCATTTTAAAATGAACATCTTATTCATCCACTTCGTCCTTTTGTTTCCCAACTGTTTGATTTTCTTTGCAAAGATGAAGTAGTAGGGTGCATTTTGTTTTATCTTCCTTTTCATAGACTCAAAAACAGCTCAGTTTGTTCAAACTTTCTATATCTTGAAGGAATATCTAACGAGGCTTTTGCTGTCGATAGATTCTCTTTTCACAGATGGCCGGCTTGTTCACCAGCTATAGTTTGATAGTTATTACAGTTAATTTACTTAGAAAATGAAGGCTTCACTCTGCAGCACAAGGGTATTTTACACTTAGCTAACAAATCCAATGCCCTCCTAATTGCACTGGCATACTCAGACTGCCATGCCTGACCTTGCTCATAAATCTCTTACTCAAAAGTGTAGGCAGTAGCCTGTGCTGAGAAGCCCCTTCTCAGCAGTCAAATTAAGAAGTTCAACTTCATAGCCATAGTTGGAGGGTTACCAGATGAAAAAAGGGAAGGACCATTTTCAGTCTTTGGAATGGAAATCAGAAAGCTAAATTTGGATTCATTACCAGGAAAAGAACATTTAATCTGTTCTATCATAGAGTGAAAACCACCCAAATCCAAATAGTTTGCATTTTATGTCCCATCACTCTATATATAGGACATCTATAAAGACATAAAATTTTATGGGACACCTATAAAATTGTTCAATTTGAGGGTTTTTTTTAATAGATATCCTATATATAGGACAATGGGACATAACCATTACAAAGCACTAGATCAGCTAACAACTGCTAGGTACATGGAGAGAGTCAACTCTGTTGTTCTTTTACACTGTTCAATTTATAGTAAAATAGAAATTTTCTGTCACTTCCTCGATGCCATAGCAATATGTACAGTGGGTTGACATGACTGTTAATGAAAATGGATGAGGAAATTGTCCAAACTATATGTTTGGAGGAATACCAAGGACATCTCATGGCTTAATTTTTTTATCCACACACTGTAAAATCTTTAGAATATCATCAATTTGTGTGTTTTTTCCTTTGATATGTATTTATATTCCCAGGATGACCCATATGTTTAAATATTCATGTCATATTAATATCTTTTCAGATTGTCTTTCTCTTTACAAGGGAAATCTAGAGTTAAGAATCTTTTGCAGTATTAAGATGGAAGTAAGCTTGTATAAAATCATTATGTTTAAAGATAAATAAATATATGTGCATATGTATTTTTGCATATATGTTTGTAACATATATATATATACAACTATTTGAAACACAAAATATAGAGAAAATGATTGAAAAGAAATGCAATATAGTAGCAATATCTTTACAGGGAAGGTATATTCTTATATTTATTTGTATTTTCCAAACGTTTTATGTATTTTTAAACTAAAATTTAAATACTAACATTGTGTTCTTAAAAAATAGTTAGTATTCATTTCACATTGTTGAAAAAAGTCAAAGGGAACACTGGCACTAAAAGCAGGCTCCTAATGCACTTTCACCGCTCCTCCTCCTATAAATTGCCTGGCTGGCTCCTCTGCAGCTGTTAGTATCCAGGATGTCCTCCCACTTCATTGCAATTTTCTTGGTGATGTGTTCCCATGACCTTGGCCAGCTCTCAGGCTCTACATTCAGAGTTATGTGTAGACTTTTTTACAACTTTGCTTGTGTCAGTGACTGCCCAGATTCTACATATCATTATCACATCCCTTCCTAAAGAAGAATCTGTTTTTGTTGCATTTCCCCATGCTATTTTTAAGTAGTGCCTTTTCCAAAGAAAGGTACTTGAAATGACTTTCTACAAACATCCATCCATTCTTTTCTGGGAGATTCATCGTCAGTGGGATTTTAGTCTCTTATTTAGAAACTGTCCTTTAATACATTATGGCATTGTTCTTCTTCATTTAATATAATCTCACATGTACCTCTCTTTCCATTTCATTTCTTCAGTTTTTAAAAATTTTCTTTTCCATAGTTAATAGGTGTGAGTGCTTCATATTAAAGGTATTGCAGTATAAACCAAATATACTGTCACATATCACATACTGAATTGTTTCCCAGACTAAACCAGTGAGCTGCCCTTTTCTATGAATTGTTTAAAATAATAATAATAAATTGAAACTAGAAAGTGAGGTTATAGGATAGAATAGATACTAAGAAATTCCCCAAAAGCCTTCAGAAACAAATCAAAGAAGTCTGTTGAGGATTGAATGTCAGTAAAATTTCAAGATACCATGCTTTGTTAAAAAGTCATTGTTAGTCAGTGAATCCACATTAAATCAAGGTGTTTAATTCAAGGGACTTCAAGAGTTAGATTTAAAAGATAAAAAAGAAAAAATCAACAATTGACTATGATTTAGAAGAAATCATACTGAGCATGGCTTAAGATTTATCACGTCTTTCCTGAGGCTCATAAAGCAACTGATGAGTAATATATTTAGCAATTTTCAGAAACCTTGAGGGTATAAAATGCCAAATGTAACCAGAAATCTTATTTTCAGGGAGAATATATTTCTTTCAAGATTTCATTAAAATTAGGGGAGCAAGGGTGAATTGTATTAAAAGAAGACTGTGAATTTGAAAGCAGGTATCGTCATCTGGACTTTGGGGTCAGCGTCTCAATTTCTCATCTGATTTGTATTAGTCTTCTTGGATGTAGAAAGATGGTGAGGTTAGCTGGGGCTGTGTCACACAAGTGTTCTGCTTTATTGGGGAAGCTGGTCCAGGGAAGTTAAGAGCTGATTCAGGTCCTTTGAGCAATACTGATCCCCTGGTCGAATGCATTATTACCTTTCAAAGCTGAATGATAGATTTGTAAATGGATTTAAGAAAATTGAGAAAAAAAGAAAAATTCCCCACTATGTCTAATTCTCACATGTTTCTCCATCCATTAATTTATCTCCAGAAACATTAAACATCACACTTATTTTCAGTGGTGGCTGGGACTATTTGCTGATTTTCGAAGTACAATTACTTCCATTCATTTTAGTATAGTTTTTATTCATAGATAAATTTTTATGATTGAAAGTACTTTAATGATATGATTTTTAAACATTATCAGATATGTTTAATTAAGGATAAAAAATACTCTGTGTAAATTAGAAACCAAGACAATCATGTTGGACTTTGTAAAAGGCTTGTTTTAAGATTCTGTTATTCCCTATTGATACATGAAGGCTAACAGATGGTATTTGCTCTCAGGAACAGTTGAAAGTGTAATATTTGTTTTTCATTTTCCATTTTAAGGGGATATAGGCAGAATTTTTATACTATTTTTCCTTTGGTTAGATAAAACTTTTCTGCTTTGAACTAAACAATTCCAGCATAACTGGCAGAAAAGACAAATAAGCAGCAAGAGAGTCACTCATTTTTTGTTGTTCTTAAACTCAGACATTACTTTGAGTTCCTTATTACCTACAGTTTTCCTCTGCTTTGATTTTTTAAGGATTATGTAAATACCATCCAGATGTATTTTATGACTGTATCACTCCACCTTCTATATTTCCAAATCAAATTAATGCTAAAATTCTATTCCTCCCCCTTCGCTGAAATTGCCTGCTTATGTTCTTGAGTGACATAAATTAAGACCAAGATCATTAGTCAGAAGAAACAAGATTTCATAATCCTTTTGGTCACATCTGATGCAAAAAGTGAGAAATTTTTACAATGACATTGCATGCTTCCAAATCGTAGTAAGAAACCAAATTTTCTCCCTCTAGCTGCAACTTCCCCCAACACATCATCACACCATAAACAGTCATATTCAGAATGATAGGGGAAGGGTGAAGGGGATAATATCAGGTGGAAAGGAAATGACTAGAATCAGGCTTGCACTCCAGTCTTTCCTTTGTAGGTATGGGGAAGTATTCCAGAAAGGAAGAAGGGAAGGACCCTGTCAAATTCCTTAGGAGCATCTAATGGCAGGTCTTCAGACAAATACACTGGTGGTAAATCCTAGGAAGGCTTTATAAATAAATGCTTATGGGAGTATTGCTTATGGAAAAACATATAATTTTTTTAAAACAAAAACTTGAATCTACAGGTGAAGAGAAATAACATGTAAGGTATTATTATGAATAAAACAGAAATGCATCACAACAAAAACAGTCTTCTTTGTGCATGTGATTTAGTCATGTACATTACTTAAAGAGGTCATGTCCTAATTCTTGCCCAGAGCATAAAGCAAAAAGGAGCCAGAGGAACGACATTGTCTATGTCAGATCTCTCCTTACTTCATAATTATTTGTATCTTTGTAATTATTAATAAAGTATTAAATTAAATTATTTACTTATTTAGCAAAGTTAAATATCTGACTTTCATAATTTTTATTTAACAATAAAATATTCTGTATTATTTCATCAAAAGAAATAATTTATGGCTGCCCCTATTGTCCTTTCTCTAATTCCACATTGTCTGTGTAAGTTGTATATTTTATGATCCTCAAACTTCATTCACAAACCTTGAGAATTCTGGGCTTTAGCAGATATTTTGGGACTCTCAAGACTCAGAATTCCCAATTCTGTGTTGTTATGTACTAGAGTATGCAAAATATAGATAGATAGATAGATAGATAGATAGATAGATAGATAGATAGATAGATATACAGATATATCCCTGCATTTTACCACTAAGCCAACATTTGCTAAGGGTTCCGGTTAAGTCAAGAGTTTAAACTATGTTTCTCTTAAAAGGATATTCTAATTTAATTAGAATGAAGAATATAATATCCATCGTGAGAGTTTATTTTATGTGTCAACTAAATTAGGCTAAGGGAAGCCAAAATGGCTAGTAAAATATTATTTCTGGATGTCTGTGAGGATGCTTCTGAAAAGTACTAGCATTTAAGTCAGTAGACTGAGCAAAGATCTTCCTCACCAATGTTGGGATTGGAAGTGGGTCAGAACAGCATCCTATTATTTGAGAGCCTGAATAAAACAAAAAATTGAAAGAAAGGTAATGTTATTCTCCCTTTTGGAGATCAGACATCCCTCTTTTATTGTCTTCAGGCAAAAATGCTCCTGGTTCTTAGGTCTTTGGGCTTGAACTAGAACTATAACACCAGCTGTCCTGGTTCTCCAGTTTAGAGATAGCACATGAAACTTGGTCTTCACAATCATGTGAGCCAATCCCTCATAACCTCACATCTGTTTCCATCTATATCTATATCTATATAGGCACAAGTGTATGTATATGTATGTGTAACCCCATCCTATTGATAATACTTCTCTGTAAAACCCTAACTAATCTAACAGTCACAACTTTCTTGCCTTTGATAGTGTCCTCCCAATGCCAGAAGGGCAGTTTTCTGTTCCTACTATTTGTAATTTTAGTTTAATGTTAGATTTTTATGTAATAAATCACATTGAAAGTGATAATTTGATATCAGATTGTAGATTTAGTAAGTCAGTATTGGATATTCTGAGAGTTAATAATACATTGTATTTGAAAATTGAGATACTCAATTATGTATAAAGCATTTATTTTATTGCTACTTTGTGGCAGACATGGCACTATGTTAAATGTTCTGGCAAATACAAAATACAATCTTGATTCTTTCCATAGAGTATTCAATATAGAGAGAGAATAAATCAAATAATCAAGTAACCAGTGTTAGATTAAGTGTTGAGTGTTATGGAAACACAGAAATGAGCAGATTTCTAGGAGGAGAGTTAATAACATTCTCCTCATTGGCTGATTGTTGATATGACTCTTAAAGACAGAATAGAATGACATCATCATATGCAGGCAGATAGAATGAGGATTTCACTGATAGGAAAAAGCAGACATGTAAGCAAAACATAAAAAATTGGTGACTATTCAGAAACAGAGAAGAGAGTTCATGGAGTGACTAAAAGGCAGAGGATGTGCCAGAATAACATTAAGCAGTCTTGGCAAGATATCATTTTAGAAGTTATTGCATTAGCTCTGACTTGGGATTTGGATATATTCAATTAAAGCAGTGGTAAATAATTTTTTTAGAAGGATAAAAATAAAAGACAGATTCAGCATGTCTACTGAGCAAAATATGAAGAAAAAGTAATGGAGGATTGTACTGTATGGAATGAAGATCACAGACCTATATCTCTGATAAACATGGACACAAAAATCCTCAACAAAATACAAGCGACTCAAATTTAACAACCCATGAAAAAAACTCATTCGACAAGATCAAGTGGGCTCTGTGAAGGATTATGATGCTTCAACGTTTGCAAACCAGTAAACATGATACATCACATTAACACAATGAGGAACAAAAACCATATGCTCATCTCAATAGATGCAGAAAAATTTAACATATTTTCATGATAAAAACTCTCAACAGAATAAATATAGAAGAAGTGCACCTTAATGCAAAAAGAAAACCACATATGAAAAGACCACAGTTGAATACTCAGTGGAGGAGCTGAACATTTTACCTGTAAATGAGGAGCAAGATAAGAATGCCCACTTTTATCACTTCTTTTCAACATAGTACTAGAAGTGTTAATCAGAGCAAATGGGCAAGAAAATAAGAAAAGAAATTAAAGTCACATGTATTGGAAAGTAAATAGTAAAACTGTCTGTTTGCTGATATGATCTCATACACAGAAAACTCCAAAGACTCCACCCAATGACTGTTATAACTAATAAATTCAGTAAAATTCATGATATAAAATCAGCATCCAAAAATCAATTGCTTTTCTATATGCTAACAATAAATTATCTGAAAAAATTGAAAAGCTAATCTCATTTATGATAGAAATAATACCAATAATAACAACAAAATTCGTAGGTGAACATTTTACTAAGAAGGTAAAATATCTGTGTACTGAAAACTATTAAATATCGACAAAAGAAACTGAAGAAAACACATGTAAAGGGAAGGATCTGAGGAATTAATATTTTTAAAATATCCAAACTACCCAAAGTTATCTATAGTTTCAATGCAATCTCTATTAAAATTCTAATATAAATTTTCACAGAAATGAAAGAATGAATACCAATATCAGTATAGAACAACAAAAGACATTGGAATGCAAAGCAATCTTAAGCTACAAGAACAAAGCTGAAGGCACCATACTACCTGACCACAAAATATACTACAAAGCTACAATAATCAAAATGGCATGCCACTATAATAAAAACAAGACATTGACCAATGAAACACAATAGAGTTCAGAAATAAATTCATGCATTATGACAATTGATATACTATAACAGTGCAAAGAATGTACATGGGACATGGTAAGTCTCTACAATAAGTGATGTTAGAAAAATAAGATATCCTCATGTGAAAAAAAAATTAGATCCCTATCTTACATACAAAAATCAAATCAGAATGGTTTATTGTCTTCACTGTGTGACCTGAAACTAAAAAATTACTAGAAGAAAACATAAT
Source organism: Geosciurus inauris (assembly GCA_004024805.1). NCBI lineage: Eukaryota > Metazoa > Chordata > Mammalia > Rodentia > Sciuridae > Geosciurus > Geosciurus inauris. The sequence continues at coordinate 59,572 of PVHX01001588.1, forward strand.
AGAAAGGCTCTGTAAAATTGATCTGAATGATGGTTTGATTATGACCCAAAACCACACACAACAAAAGCAAAAATAGGCAAATGGAAGTGCATCAAACTAAAAAAAAAAAATCACACACAATAAAGGAAAACAACAGAGCAAAGGGACAACTTACAGAGTAGGACAAAATATTTGTAAACCATATGCCTGATATGGGGTTAATATCATGTATATGATATTATATACACACATATATATTCATAAAACAATCCAATAAAAAAGCAAATAACTCAATTAAAAAAGAAACAAATCACCTGAGTAGACATTTCTCAAAAGAAGAAATACAAATGGCCGACAAGTCCTTGAAAAACTACTCAAAATCACTAATCATCAGAGAAATGCAAATTAAAACCACAATAAGTTATCACCTCAGACCTGTTAGAATGGTTAATATGAAAACATGGAAGGTAAGTGTTGACAAGGATGTGGAGAAAAGGGAACCCTGGTAAGCCTTTGATGAAAATGTAAGTTAGTACAGCCATTATGGAAAATGGTTTAGATTCTTCAAATTTTCCATTGATCCAGCAATCCGACTTCTACTTCTGTATTTGTATATATATAAATGAACTAAAATCAATACTTTGAAGAGACATCTGCATTCCTGTGTTCATTACAGCATTATTCACAATAGAGAAGATATGGAATTAAGTTAATAGTTCATCAATAGTTGAATGAATAAAGAAAATTTACCATTTAAGCACAAAATGATTATTATTCAGTCTTTCAAAAAATCCTTTGATTTTTGACACAGATGAACCTAGAAAACATCTTTTTTTTTTCTTTTGGTACCTCAGATTGAACTCAGGGGTTCTTGACGACTTAGCCACATCCCCATCCCTATTTTGTGTTTTACATAGAGACAGGGTCTCACTGAGTTGCTTAGCACCTCGCCGTTGCTGAGGCTGGTTTTGAACTTGGGATTCTCCTGTCTCAGCCTCCCTAAGTGCTGGGATTACAGGCGTGTGCTATGCTGGCTTAGAAAACATCTTGCTAAGTGAAATAAGTCAGACACAGAAAAACAAATACCACATAATCTTTTAAAAGTCATTCATAAGGTAGATAATAAAATTGTTATTGCCAGAGGCTAGTGGCAGGAAAGGAATGAGAAGATGTTGACCAAAGAATACAAAGTTATAGTTAGGAGTGGTAAGTTCTGAGATCTATTGCACAACATAGTGACTATAATTAATACACACTTCGATATTTCTAAAAGTAATTATCTCTCTACAAAAATGATAAGTAACATTTTAGATCTGTTAATCAGCTTAATTTAGTCATTCTGCATTACACATTTAAATCAAAACATCATATTGTACCAAAATATACAAAATTATCATTTTCAATTAAATTAAAAAGGAGGGAGGATTTGGCAAGTCTCTAAGCTCTGGGCTTGAACAATTTGGGTGATTATGTTTAACTTGCATAAAGATTATAGAACGAAAATCTCAAGATATAAAACCAAGAATCAATAAGTGGGATGGCACCAAATTAAAATGTTTCTGCACAATAAAGGAAACAAAATCATAAAGACAGAGCCTAACAAATGGGAGAAGATCTTCACCAGCTTCTCCTCCAACAGGGGGTTAATATCTAGAATATATAAAGAAGTTTAAAAATTAACATAAAAAACCCAAATAACCCAATCAGTAAATGGGCTAAAGAACTAAACAGACATTTCTCAAAAGAAGAAATACAAATAGTCAACAAATATATGAAAAAAAATGTCAGCATCCCTAACAATCAGGAAAACGCAAACCAAAACTAATTGTGATTTCACCTCACTCCAGTTAGAAATGGTAATCATCAAGAATACAATAATAATAAATGCTGGCAAGGATGTGGGGGAAAAGGTACACTCATATATGTAGGGGTGCAAATTAGTACAACACTTTGTAAAGCAGTATGGATATTTCTCAAAGGACTAGAAATGGAACTACCATATGACTCAGCTATTCTACTTTCTGGTATTTATCTAAAAGAACTATAATTAGCATATTTATAGGTATATTAATGTTTATAGCAGTGCAATTCACAATAGCCAAGTTATGAAATGAGCCCACGTGCTCAGTAGATGAATGGATAAAGTACATGGGGTATATATACACAATGGATTTTTAGTCAGTCATAAAGAATGAAATTATGGCATTTGCTGATAAATGGATGGAACTTGAGAATATTGTGCTAAGTGAAATAAGCCAGACTCAGAAAGGGTCAAATATTTTCTCTCAAATACAGCAGTTAAAGCAAAATAAGGGGTAAAAGTGAGGTGTGAGAATTACATGAAAATAGAAGGAAGATCAATGACATAGAAGAAGGGGTCAGAGGAGGAGAAAGGAGGGACAGGAAAAGAGAGGACATGCAGAATGAAACTTACCAAATTATGCTATGTACATATATGAATATGCCACAGTGAATTTCATCTTTATGTATATCCATAAATCACCAATTAAAAACAATAAATTTATTGAAGGTCAGTAGAGTAGACAAAGGGGAATGGCAGAGGGACGAGGGACAGAAAGAGGAAGTAGAAGAGACTGAAATGAAACAAATTATAATCCATACACATGATTATGTCAGAATGAACCCTACTGTTATGTGTAATAGTAATTTTTAATAAAAAATATATTTTTAAAAGCAGAGTTGTTTTTTTTTTTTAAAGCAAGCACAGATCCACTGAATTTCTCCCAGTTCTTTCAACAAACTAAAAGTCTGTATGACCCTGAGTCTATGCAATTTCCTCTGGAACATACTACCACTTTTTGTTCTTCTTCCCCATAAATGTTCCTGGGATTTTCAGATGAATATAATATTCCAAGTATTTGACAAGAAGATAAGTACTTAAATGTTTACATGCCTACCTTTATAGTGTATGTTTCTCACATGCAAGCACCGTTTCTTGACTTTTCTTCCTCCATCCAAACGATCATGTCCTCCAGTATAGAAGCCATAGTCCTTCCTCCAAACACAGTACCTATTACAAAATAAGCACCTGAGCAATACTGTTTTGTATTGTTAGCCTTTGTTATGACTTTTCTAAATTAACATAATAATGCCAAAATCGATTGGCTTCAGATTATGTTTTTCATCAATAGAAAAACATGCATGCACCTGAAGAATCAGATATGGGCATTCATTCACCTTTGCCTGTAAATATTACCATGTTTTTATGTTTAGGTAAAGATACATTTTAGTACACATATGTATATATTAGATAGTCAAGGTGAAAAATGATCATAATATCCTTTGATTTTTCTCTCAGCATCCAAATCATTTGAAGAGCTAGATGGTTGTTATTGTAAGTTGTTGGCAAATGATGTCTGAATTTTTATGTCTCTAGTCAGCCCAGTGAAACAGGAATCAGTGAATTTGTCACTTTCTATCTTCTAGCTTGGTTGCTGGTGAGCTCCATTATTACACTGCTGTTAAGGCGTTAATGCAATTGACTGGCAGTGCCTATAAAATAAACTGCCTCTCTCTTCCTTTTGATAGACCATGGTCTGAATAACTGAACTGCAAATCTTTTTAATCTAAACAATTTTAATTACCTTGCTAAAGAAAAAAGTGTATCCTTGCAGTTGATCACCTTTCTTAGTCTTGGATTTCGGAATATGCCAGTCTTTTCTTTGACGAGGCTCTGTTTCTTCAAACTACTTTCAAGATTTTCCGAAGAAGTATGAAAACTTTGCAATTTCCACTGGGTTCAATTCCAATTAACTCAAATATCAGGCACAGTCCTAAGGGGTGCATGATATGTGTATGTGGAACAAGGTAATAAGTGAAATGAAAACATCAAGAGTTCACAGCCTGGAAAACAGCAGAAAGGGGCACTTTTCCTGAAGTGCTTATAATCTAAATATGAGCTCTAATGACCATGATTTGATTAATTTCCAACAGAGCAGCTTACCCAGGCATGAGTATTTTCTTACCACTGCCTGCTCAAAAAAGACTTCTGTGTTTTGAAACAATATAGCAATTAACACTTATGGCTGCTGTTTTGCCTTGTTTTATTTTTCGGAAAAGCAATTCTTGGCTTAATAGGTGCTCATTCTGTCACAAGGATTTCTTCAGGAAAAAAAAGCTAGCAGATATTGTGCTTGACACCTCTCTCCTACTCTCATTTGAAAGCTAACAGGGAGTCTTAGTAGGCTTTCTTTCACTCTCAAGCACCATTACTGCTGAATACATTAAATAATATTCCCCTTTCTAGTGAATTTTCAATCTGAAAGAGAAATCCTGGACTTGAATGTGTGATGTGCACTTGAACTGGAGAATTATTTTAAATCATTCAAAATGTCAAAATTATAAATTGCTAAAACTACTTTATCAATGTCATTTTGAAGCAACTAAGGACTGTAGGGCATTATAACACTGGAAATTGCTATTATAATGCCTGGTTTGGCTTCAAGTAGTTTTCCCCCAAAAATAGAATACTCAGTGCTTAGAAGATGTTAATGTGATGTGACTTTCTGAAGGATTTCCAGATAATAACAATTAACACCAAAGCAAGTACAAATATTCTGAGTCAATTCTACATTATAGCGAGTCTCCCTGATTTAGCTCTCTTCAGTCAAGTGACTAGCCTGGTTGTACTGGCTGCCTCTGAAGGCCGGTGCCCAGAAGGGCTGTCTTTGTGATAATATTAAGCTTTCTCCTTTAATGGTTGGCTCACTGGCTCCCAGAATACAAAGTCATGTTCTTCGGCCTTTAGCAATGCCAGTCCTTGAACAGTGACTTACTGTGAGACAATGAAATGGTAAATGCCAATGCTACTTACCTAAGATTAGGGAGGAAAAGACACATTCAAGAGTCTATAATATTTGGGAAACCATGTTAAGCATTTTATATATATTTAGTCCTTCTAAAAACCATAAAGGAAATTATCATCTCCATTTTTTGAGTAAATTCCTAATAATCATAGAAGATAATACTCTCAATGACAGTTACTGTCTCTGTATATTGTTTCATTTCCTGGCTTTTGGTTCATTCTTTTTAACACTCTACAAAGAACCTTCAAAGAATTCAGAACTCTGTATGTCATTCATCCATTTACAATTCACAAATTTTCACTAAAAGATGAAGACTAAACTCCTTACCAGAGTTTTAAGGCACTCTCTACCATCTCTCTACTTGCCCCCACGAACCATATTCTTTCCTTCTTTCTAACATTCCACCTTAAGCTTCTGCTTTTAATTCCCCCAATGTGTTGGCTCCTTCCACCCCTGGGGAGCACATGCTTTTCTATCTGGAAAGATCTAATCCTACAAAAAGATCTTTCAGATCCTATCTATTCCAAGTTCATAAACCTAACTTCTATTCATTATTTGATTTTTGAAATAAATAACACTTCCTTAAGGTAGTTAAAAATACAATTTCTGCAAGACTACTGGAACAATAAATTTTGTTATATGATAAACATTAAGATAATCTATTTTATGCCCATATAGCATTTTTCAATTAACTCTTACTTAATTATATGCATTTCATATTTCCTATAACTGCAAAACCCAAGAGAATAAGAGCTGTACCTGTTTTATTTACTGCTAAATCTTAGTCACATACAACAGTGTTGGACACATATTAGGTGCTTAATGAATATTTATTGAATAAATGAATGAAACATTGCTCTACAGAATTAGCTTCCTTATTGAACTTTAAAAACTTTAGGTTAGTATACTCTAAATTGATATGACCAAGGATTTTTTTATTTTTGTTTTTTTATTTTTTTATTTTCTTAAAAGCATTTAGCTGCCTGGTTGTGAAATATGAGAATTCACAAGGTTATAACATGTTACCAAATAAAATACTGTTGTTTTCATTATTGGGGCTCCAAATTTGCATTTAAATCAATATATCTTATTATTGATTATATAATTTAAACTACATTCAACAAAACATCATTTTGCTTCTTGACACTTTCATTTAATGTACATTTGTTGGTTCTAATAAATATGTACTATGGAGAGTTATAAAATGAAATTTGAGGTTGAGTAAAAAGAAATCTATCTACCAAAAACATAGCCTGACATCCATTCCACTATCAATATTTTATTAAATGGAAATGAAAATGAAGTACATGTGTTTGAGTTTGTGTATAAAACAACACCACCACATTTCCGGTTTTACAAATCCTATCTTCTTTGACTCCTTTGTAGCATTAAGCACTGCTGACAAGCCCTTTCTGGGAACTCTCCCCTCTGAGCTTTATGACACTAGCTGTTTGCTTCTAACTGTCGTCCTTTCTCTATTATTTCTCCCATCACTCTCTTTGCTGGCTTCTCCTCTTCTTTTTGTTCATTGAACAAGCACACATGGAAAGTTCACTACTCAGGGATAGGGTTGTGGCTCAATGGTAGAGTGTTTGCCTAGCACGCCTGGTTCAATCCCCAGCACCACATAAAAATAAATAAAATATAGTTATTGTATCCATCTGCAATTAAAAAATATATTTTAAAAAGATTCACTATTCCTCTGATGCTGAGCTGGGAAATACAATGATAAGGAGGACAAACACAGTTCCCGGCTTCATAAAACTTACTCTATTTCATCTCACTAAATCCCTTTAAAAGTTACCAACAGCTATAAACATTGAAGTGGCTGCATCACTATAGTATGCTATTTTTAAGGCCTTTGGGTATAGACCAAGGAGTGGGATAGCTGGGTCAAATGGTGGTTCCATTCCAAGTTTTCTAAGGAATCTCTATACTGCTTTCCAGATTGCTTGCACCAATTTGCTGTCCCACCAGCAATGTATTAGTATGCTTTTTCTCCCACATTCTTGCTAACACTTACTGCTGTTTGTATTCTTTTTTTTTTTTTTGATATTAAAGATTGAACTCAGGAGTACTCAACCACTGAGCCACATCCCCAGCCATATTTTTGTGTTTTATTTAGAGACAGAGTCTCACTGAGTTGCTGAGTGCCTTGCTGTTGCTGAGGCTGGCTTGGAACTTGCGATTCTCCTGTCTTAGCCTCCCAAAGTGCTGGGATTATAGGTATGCACTACCACGCCCAGCTTGTTGTTTGTATTCTTAATAACTGCCATTCTGACTGGCATGAGTTGAAATCTTAAAGTAGTTTTGATTTGCATTTCTCTAATTACTAGAGATGCTGAATATTTTTTCATATATTCATTGATCAATTGTATAACTTCTGAGAAGTGTCTGTTCAGCTTCTTAGTCAATTTATTGATTGGGTTGTTTATTTTTTTGGTGTTAAGTTTTTTGAGTTTTTATATATCCTGGGGATTAGTGCTCTATCTGATGTCAGTGTGGCCTCCCAAAATCTAAGCTCTCCCTTCACCTCATTGTTTCTTTTGTTGAGAAGAAGCTTTTTAGTTTGAATCCATCTCAATTATTATTTATTGCATTTTAGGAGTCTTGTAAAGGAAGTTGAGGACTAATCCAATGTGATGAAGGTTTGGGCCTACTTTTTCCTCTATTAGGCAGAGGATCTCTGGTTGAATTCTTAGGTCCTTGATTCACTTTTAGTTGAATTTTGTGCATAGTTAGAGGGAGGGATTACTTTCATTTTGCTGCAAATGGATTTCCAGTTTTACCATCACCATTTGTTGAAGAGGCTATTCTTTCTCCAATGTATGTTTCTGGCACCTTTGTCTAGTATGAAATAACTGTATTGATGTGGGTTTGTCTCTGTGTCTTCTATTCTGTACCATTGGTCTACATGTTTATTTTGGTGCCGATACCATGCTGTTTTTGTTACTATACCAAAGGAATTAAAAACAGCATACTATAGTGACACAGCCACTTCAATGTTTATAGCTGCACAATTCACAATAGCTAAACTGTGAAACCAACGTACATGCCCTTCAATAGATGAATGGCTAAAGAAACTGTGGCATATATACACAATGGAATATTACTTAGCATTAAAAGAAAATAAAATTAGCCAGGCGCGGTGGCGCAAGCCTGTAATCCCAGCACTTTGGGAGGCTGAGACAGGAGAAACGCAAGTTCAAAGCCAGCCTCAGCAACGGCGAGGTGCTAAGCAACTCAGTAAGACCCTGTCTCTACATAAAACACAAAATAGGGCTGAGGATGTGGCTCAGTGGTCAAGTGCCCCTGAGTTCAATCTCCAGTACAAAAAGAAAAAGAAAATAAAATTATGGCATTTGCAGGTGAATGGATGGAGTTGGAGAATATTATGCTAAGCAAAGTAAACCAATCCCAAAAACCAAAGGCTGAATGTTCTCTCTGATAAGTGGATGCTGATACATAATGGGGGGGGGGGGCATAGGAGAATGGAGAAACTTTGGTCAAATGGGAGTTGGAGAGGGGACATGGGTTAGGAAAGATGGTATAATGAGACAGACATCATTGCCCTATGTACATGTATGACTGCATGTATGGTGCGACTCTACATTGTGTACAACCAAAGAAATGGAAAAGTTGTGCTCCATTTATGTACAATGAATCAAAATGCATTCTGCTGTCATGTATACCTGATTAGAATAAAAAAAGTTATCAACACTATTTTTACTAATATCTATATGCTAAAACTCCTAAATTTGTATCTAGCCTCACCTCTCTCCTAAGTTCCATAACCATGTATGTAATGGGCATAACCCATGTTAGACTTACCATGTCCAAACTGAACTTACCTTTCTTCTCCAAAAACATACATAACACTCTATTTTCTACCTAGCTAATGATATACATTTTAAAATCTTAAAACAAGCATGAAATTCATCCTTACTTTCCATTTCCTTCATTCTTCAAATGCAATTGGTCCCCAAGTCCTATCTAGTTGAACTTTTCCTATCATTATGTTAAACTCTCATTGCCCTTCTTCTTTATTACAATATTTACCTCATAATTGCCCCCCTTCTTTTCTCTAATTCATCTTTCACTGCCAACAGAGAGAAATTTCTACATTCAAATATGGTCCATGCTTGAAACTCATGAATTGACTTTCATCTGCTTTAGACTAATGTCTAAGCTTTGTGACCATGTGTGTCAGGACCTCTCCATCTTCCCCGTCCCTATCTTGCACCTATGCTGCTATCATAGTGCCAATTCCCCTCAGTGAGTCATATTTATATTCTTATTCTTGTAGAAGACCTTTCTTCTTCCAGAAATGTCTTCCCCATCCTATCTTTCTTAATTTTAACTTTAACCACCAAAATTCACATTAGACATCTTTCTTATGAAACCTTCCCTGACCTTTTTAGAAAATGCTGCACAACTAATAATTGTAATTAATATAGAACATATTCTCTACTATGATCAAATATTTACGTACTTGCTTCCTCTAACTACATGTAAACATCTTTGGAACCTTAGGATCTAGTACCAGGAGTCATGGCACATAATGGGTCCTTAACAAGTGTTTGTGGAACCAGTGAAGTAACACTGTTAATTAAACTAAAAGCAAATTAAAGTTCTCCTGTGTCAAAAAAAAAAAAAAGTAACTACAAATGAAAAGTCAACTGGAAAAACAAGAAGAGCATCTCTAAGCCATGTTTATTAAAATTCAAATTCATATTTATTAACTTTTATAAACTAGGAAAGAAGTATATGGGTTGCGGGAAAGGTTTTGATTTTTCATTAGAAGAGAAAGAGATCATCTTTAGAATTAAACTATGGAACTTCATTTCTGAATTACTATCCTCATCTCTGAATGATTGTTTCAACTGTCTCTGGTAAATATAAGTAACTAAGAAGATTTGCTTAATACTATTTGCTTAATACTATTTCCAATGGTGATAGATATAGAGATAGAGATAGAGATAGAGATAGAGGGATTGAGATAAAGATAGAGACAGAGAAATATACAGTATGGATAAACTCATATGGATATATGAGATGTGAGGACATTAATCCTTTTTCGTCATTTTCTGTTATTGTTATTCATATTGCAGTATTGTTAATAATCACAATCATAGCAGAGTTCTAATACTTGCTATAGTGTGCTATTTGTTGGTTTGCTTATAACAATTTATAATTAGAATATTTTTGCTTTTGTAGCTGATGTTATTTGTACAGAGAAAAAGTCATTGCCAGTAAGTGCTTAATGGCTTCCTAAAAAGGAATGTTATTATCTCACTTTTGGGAAAGGAAAATCGAGAGTCTTACTGAGTATTTTTTTGTTTGGAATTTATTTCTCTTGGAAAATTAGAGGTAATTTTAGTTTAGCACACAAGACAGGGACACAAAACAGCTAAGGCTCCCAAATTTAGTGAAAGTTTGTATACCTGAGCAAGAAAATCGGTTAATGAATAATAATTAGGCCCTTACTTATTTTAAAGATCTTAAGTAATAGAAAGTAAGTCAGCTTCTCGTGTTCAGCCCTTGAGGAGACAGAATGGTGGGAAGCTGAATTCACCCTAATGGACAGGTAGAACAGAATGCTATAGGCAGACTCAGTCACAGAGTAAACTTGCTACTACTGGCTAATAGCATCTATCTTGTTTGGGTATCCTCAGGCTCAAATCTCTTCTGCAGCCAATCTAATCCTTCTCTAGGGAAAGAATTCTTGGAACCTGAAAACATCCTGTTCTAGGAAAATAGGATGAGCAGATGGTTAATACCACTTCTTTCTTAGTGTGATGATAACAAATTTGCCTCTTTTTTAAAGTCCCAGTGTAGAGTGTGCTCTACACATCCTGGCATAAGAAGGGAGGATTAAGACAGGTTGTGTATTAATCAATATAATTCTGAATTCTCAGCAATGATGTTGATGATGATGATGGCAATAATGACAAGGAGGATGACGATGTGGGTGGTAAAATCTAGGGTGCTGATACAATCCCAAGGATGACGATGTGGGTGGTAAAATCTAGGGTACTGATACAATCCTAAGGTAATAGAAATATACGTGAAATTTTTCATCATGATTTTTAAGTGAAAGGATTTCCAGGAATTCCTATTACTTTTGCAAGGTCTTTCCAGCTTTTTAGTGTGGTCTACTTATTTATTTTGATTAATCTAATAAATTAGCTTTGACCATCTACTTTTCTATAAAGAAAAATTAGTTCTATTATTGTTTAATTTAAAAGAATATAAAATACTAAGATATATGGAAAAAGGATAAAGTAAATTCCATTATAAAATAATAAAAAATAAAATATAAAAAATAATAAAGTAAATTCCATTATAAAAATTAACTGTTTTCTTTGTTTTTTTTTTATAAACAGTTGAAATTTTGTAGAAAATTGCTGTTAATGGAACAATAATAACATAACACTCCAAACCTGAGATTTAATAATCCAGGCATGTATATTGTAGACTAGAGATCAGGCCTTGGTCATTACAACATATAAAACTAAGTTTAATTTTACATATATATATTATATATATGCTTACATATATAATTATATATATTTCTATATGTATATAAAACATATATATACACATATATATCCAACTTAACATACTTTACCCTAATATAAAATCCAATTATCTTATTTAAGTTTACAGCATTAGAAAGTTATAAAAGGGGAGTTTCTATGCATTCAGAAAGGATCTAAGTTTAACATAAATCTGATGACTTTTGTAACTTTCAATTGCCTGAGTTTATTACTAAAACACTTGAAGTCTTCTTTGTAATTCTGTTCTCATCTCTCCAGATCCCCTAAGAGCTGTCAGGTGCATCCTTGGAAACATCATTGCTTTTGTTTTCATCAGCTCACATATTCTTGGCATTTCCCTATTGCTTGTCAAAATAATTAATATCTGGAGTTGAAGAAATAGGTATACTGCATTTTAATATAAATTTTGAGAGAAACATGGTTAAAGGAATAACCTATTAAAAATGAGCTTTCTGTCTTTGACCTTTTGTTGCAATTGCAAAAACATTTCTAATCTTCTTAAAGAATTATGGACACAGCTGCCATCTCTGTAGAGTTAATGAAGGGTTTATTTTCCAGAGAATATCTTGCCAATTTTGAAAAAGTTTAGATATTAATCAATTTAGGGTCCATCTCACAGCCAGTGAGAATATTAAGAATCCACTGTATGGAATAATACTCAAAGATTGTAAGAATTTGAAGTGCCACAAATTACATTTTGAATATGTAATTTTTGCTTGTTCATTAATAAGCTATAGTATAAGCCAATAGTATATCTTGACCCACTATAAGTTTGTTATCCACCACTTTGCTGCATAACCAAGAAGTCAAACATCTGCACGTTTTAGCAAATCTCATTCTTTTCATTATCTATTATAAAACACAATGGCTCATCTTTTTCAGAGTGACTTCTTGTAGAGATTCTGGGCATTTGCATCCTCCAATCAGTCAGTGAGCACATTTAGAATTACATCATCCTACATATAACATACCTGGAGTTTTGGGCCCCCAATGCCTGTACTTTTAGTCTAATGCTTTTTTTTTTTTTAACAAAGTCACTCTCAAAGTTACTTAAACCAATGTAGAGTACACCATCCTATAAAATGATAAAATGGAATACACTCTTATGGGAACCATGATCAAAGGTACTAAAGAAATCCCAAGTTCTAGGGAAAAAAAGAATATAGTCTTCCTTATAATGTGTTTAGAATTACTCGTTTAAGATAAATTGAAAGCAATTAAATAATGAAAAGAATTGCAAATATCACACAAGTTCTTAGGGAGTTTATAACATGTACTTTTCTCTACTGGAAGATCCAATGATACAAGTGAGAAATAATGCCTTTAATTGGCTCCCAATTTTATACAGCCTCTAAGAATTTTGCTTCAGGAAGTCAGGTAACTAAAGAGGATGTAATTCTTGAAAATCTTCATTCTCTGAATTCTTAAAAATAACACATTCTATTTTTAAAAAGAAAGAATTATTAGAGTAAAACAGCTCTAATGTATGGAAACATGCCAGAATAAGGGTTGACTCAGGAAAAATTAATATTCTTCTTATCCTTCTCTTTCCAAAAAATGCAGTTTCTATACAAGCAGACTTCAGAAATGCTAAAAATCTCTTCAAATGACAGTTTCTGCACCCTGAAATTTTAATTTTTACCATCTACTGATCTTTAAAATCCTAAATCAATATCAAATGGCGATTAAGTCAAAGCAAAATATAACTTTATATGATTTCATGAATGTTTGAGGTAAATCAATGTAGAATTTAATTTAGTTCTCTTTTCAGAGTGTATAGTTTCATTTCATGGTAGAACATCCTAAATAATAAACCTTTCTCCTGTTGCCTGTTGATGCCTAAAAATACTTTTCACAGAAGACAAATCTTTTACTCCACAATTATAGATTAGACTTAAAGTATGTAAATGTAATTTGAAAAGAGTAGCAATTTAAGTTCAACTCACGTCAAAGTTTAAAGGCCTCATTTCTGAGCCTCCCTCTAAGCTGGTTTTGACAGAGGTGGGAGGAGAACATTGGAGAGTGCTACCACCGGGGTTAAAAAGAGGAAGGAAGGTTAGGAGGTGAAGGGGAAATGAGGTAGTCAAGGGCAAACTCTGCCTTCTATCAGCAAAGCTCTCTTCTGACCTTGCATTTTCTGTCTCTCTTTGCCTACATATTTTCAAGATTCTGAAGGTTAAGAGGCACCAACAAGATATTTTCTCTTACATTCTGAAAGCACTTCTGGATAAAATCAGCGGATCTAGGGGTGGAATTCAAAAGTCAGAAAGAAGCATTACAATTTCCTTTATGGCTTTTTTCCTCATCCTGGATTATAGAAAGTTATTCCCCTACCTCCTTTTTTAAAAAGCCTTACATTTAAGACAACATGTCTACATCTAATCTTATATATATATAGAAGTCATGAAAAGCTGAATTCATGGATATTTTCCAGGGCTACAACAATTTTTCAAACTTAAAGGTGATTTCTTTTTATAATCCATTCATTCTTGTTTCCAGTTAAAGGAAGACCAAAAAATTTAAATTTATTCCTGGAATTTACAAGATGTGGTCACCATTTTACTGGTGCTCTGATTTCTCTTGCCTTTCTAGCCTTCTTACAGTGTGCAGAAGGTCAGGCCCATGAATATTTGCTTCTATTGATTGGAATCGAATAACCAGCAGGTGGTCACGTTGAGTAAAGTTCAGAAGATTGCACAGCAGACACAAGACAGAGATGCAAGGCGCAATGGATTTCCAGAACAGCATGGGCCTGTGTAATTTAGCATGACCTTTCTGGTTTTCTATGCGGGAGTGTGCTATTCATTGGCAATTAGGGGAATTTAGCATGAACTGTGTGAAGTTTATTGAGTCTGAAGTTTTACATTGACTTTCTTGGCCTGATTGCATAACAGCTACCAAGTGTTCTATCAAAAAATATTTGGAATTTATTTTTTAATTAATTCATTCATTTATGTATTTGTTTTTGGTAGAAAAATTACCCAGATCCTTATCTCTTTTTTGCTTTTTTCCCCCCATTCTTTCCCTGCTTCCAATACTTCCATCATAGAAAGCATCTACTTGAGAAACTTTCTAAAGATTAAAATTACTTCATTACTTACAGTATAAGATACTTTATTTATTGTGGATCAAAATTATAAGCAATATTGATTTCTTATTAGAGTTCTCTCTGTGTGACTGAGTACTGATTCGTCTACTGTCATTAGACTTCCTTTGGTTATGCTTTCCTGTTTATATTCTCAAGTTATTGAGTTTTGTGGATGACCAAGCACTAAGTACAATGCATATTTTCTAAAACATGGCTTTCATTTTTAATAATAAATAAACCAGAATTCCTTAAAGGGCTATTTATTTATTTATTTAAGAATTGCAAGAGTAGGTAGCAAAGGGTAACCTAGGGAAGAAGACAATTCACTGGGTTTAGCATAAATTCTTTTTTCTTTTGTGCAGTTGGAGAAAGTCCATAGCAACAGTGCTGAACTATTCAGAGAAATACTGTGCTTAATGTGTTTAAGAAGGTTTGAAAGAGGAAAATAAGTTTTCATTTTACTGATAGTTTCAGAGCCCAAGAGGACTACAGTTGTGATATGAATTGCTTTAGAAATGGAATTCTGCACATTGAATTAATCTTTAAAAGTGTTCAAATAATATTATAATTTATTGCCAGTGTGAAGGTAGCATATGGTAAAGAATTAGCACTCTCCACAAAATAAATGAAAACTTGATAAACTGAGATTCCATTGTAGCTAATGGACCTTTATTCAAATAACTGAAAATTTTCTTTTATTATTTCTATATTAAAGAAAAAACTGCAGTATCTCTCTTCTTAGAATTCCAAGGTTTTGTTTTTTTTTAATCTCTTTATGAAAAATTTAGGAACGAATTAGAATTTTGGAGCCAGAAACAATATAATTTGATTTGGTCTACTTTAGTGTTTCTGGACTGATTTGGTAGACCAGGTTGATCAAATAACCGAGCTTCTTAGTTAAAGAAGGTGAATAACAGAATCTTAAACAGCTACAAGCTGATACAGTCACAGATTTTTTTAGGGGGCGGGGTACCAGAAACTGAACTCGGGGGTACTCAACCACTGAACCACATCCCCAGCCCTACTTTGTATTTAATTTGGAGACAGGGTCTCAGTGAGTTGCTTAGTGCCTTGATTTTGCTGAGGCTGGCTTGGAACTCACAATCCTGTGTCAGCCTCCAAAAGCCACTGGGATTATAGGTGTGTGCCACTGCACCTGGCAACAGTCAGATTTTTAAAAGTGGGTCTGATATGAAAATGCTGGTTTATCATGTACCTTCCTAGACAGCTGTGCCTAAAATAGTTACATCCATTATCAAAAACATCTTCTTATACCTACAATAACAGCTTATATTCTTCCCTTGATACAACATGAACTTGGAGAAAGTTTTCAAGTAACGTTGATACAAACAGCTGAGTTGTAATAAAACAGCCCTGGGGCATGGTACCATGTGCTTTAGTTTCACCATTAAATAGCTCAGTAATTTTAGATGACGTCTCTTGACCACATTTTCTCTCTCAGCTCTAAAATGAGGCATTGGGCTAAATGATCTATAGAAACTATTGCATTCAAATTCCTAAGCCTTGATCCAACCATTCACTTGTGCCCAATCCATCTTCTGTCACTGGCCCCATCTGTAAGACTGCTGGCCAGGCAATATTTGCAATGCAAATAAAAGACAAATAAATTTAATTTTCATTGTAAAACATTAAACCAGCATTTCTAATTCAATTTTATTAAATTATCATGTAAGTGCAGCTGAGACAGATGGACACACACATGCACGCGTGTGCGCGCACACACACACACACACACACAAGGTGCGGGAAAAGAGGGAAAGAAACAGAATGAAAGACAAGGAGAAGCACTTATAAAGGAAATACTTAAAAAGCTAGTTTCCATATTTGTTCTTCAAAATTACCTTCAAGATTCTAACATATGCATAAGAGAAAAGCCTACATAAAAAAGAAATTCGGTAACTAGGTAACAATCTATAAGATAATTTATATTAAAAAAATTATTGGACATAAACTATTTATATATAACTGCATTTCCATTACACATCATGACTCAGATATAGTGAATTTCAGGCCTTTATCCCAATTTTCCTAAAAATGTTAAACTAAAATAGAGACAATATTAACTTCTTTTATTAGGTACAATGCGTTTCTCATTATGTATTCATACCACAGAACTAGGTTTGAGTAGTGTTTGGGACTTGAAGAACTCCATTAATCTCCTAGGTCCACGGGCTGATGAGCACCATTCTTATAATACCATTTCAAAGTGAATTCTTATTGCTAACACTAGTTGTTTCATTATAGTTGGAATTAAGGACCAAGGAAGCTTGTTCAAAGGAAGCTTAATGTGGATTTCTGCACTTAAAGAGTGCTAATTTGCCACTGCAAATATATGACTAAGGACAGCAGTTATTCATCATTTTAACTGTACAGAAAAATGAACATTTATGACCACACTATTAAAAGGCAAAAAGGACATCATCTAATATCTTTTTCTCCTTGCAGACAGCAAGAAACATTAAGCTACAAAGGAGACAAAATCTTGCAATCTTAGAATTTTCTGAGGCTTATAAAAAAAATCGGGGGGCTCTTCATAAGATATGACTAGAAATCTATTTCTTAAAAGTCAATTTATTTTCTATTTTATTAAGTCCATTTAGTTTCATCGATAAAAAAAGAAATTAGGAGTTGTTGATACATAACTAAGCATGTTAATAGACACTGAATCCAAAATTGAAGAGTATTAAATTATGCATCTATATAAATGTTTGTCTTCTATATTTCCTGGAGTAGCAGATGCCTCTCTCCTCTTAATAAGCTTAATATAATATGTAAAAGAATCAAGAAAAAGACATCTAAAAAAATTATCTGAACTTTCAAAGAGTGAATTCAACAGGTACTCATCCACCATTGGATGCCAGATATTTAAATTACTTTGGTTGTTAAAAAGTAAATTAGGCTGAAAAAGGGGAAGCCCGAGTATCCAGTGTGAGCCTGGCCTTATGCTAAGGGTTCTGAATTCATCTCTTTTAATTTGAGTTCATCAGAGGACTTTGAGGGAAGATTTGCTCTTTAGATTTATAGGTCAGAGCTCTTACACAATCAAGAGGAACTAAAATGGCTTTGACTGATTACACATACTGACAGCAGCAATAATTTAAATATATTTGGGGGCTTTTTAAGATTTAATTTTTAACTAACTTTTTATCAGTCTACATAAAATATATAGCCAAGTTGATTGCATTGTTAACATTTCATCGGTTGTAACAAACCTGTAAGCACAAAATCAGCTGCTGTGGCAGGTAGTGGTATGTATGATAGGAAGGGGCTGGCGTACTCAAATACTACAACAAGGAATAGCCTACAGCTGCTTTGGTGTGGGTGCAGCAGCATGTTAACTATGTTTCCTTCTTTTCTGTATTCTTGATGCTCCAGCTGAAAGAGAAAAGGATGCAACTTTCAGGATGGCTTCATCAGGAGCATACCTGTCACTGGCAAACCAAACAATTCAGAGCATATAACCTCCAACTACCTCCTTAAATCTCACATATCCAGCCAATATTCCTCTTCCTTAAATCACCCCAGTGTCAGGTACCAGGCAACTAGGATCACCCATATAGCTAAGTCTGCCAAAATTATTCAAACTTTCCAATCCTAAACTTGCCTCAGTTGCTTACCCTGCCCCACCCATTCCTTCCTATGAAAATTACAATAAAAGGACTTACCTATGTTTAGCCCCTTGTGCCTGCTAATCAACTCTACAGCTTTTTCAGAAGGCCCAAACAACACAGTGTGCCCCCTCCTCTTGAGAACAATAAGTTGCAAGCTATCTTTTTAATGGCAATCATCTCCATATCTTTTGTCTCAGTGCATCTGAATAAAAAAAAAAATCCCAGGTACATTTCAAAATAGAGCAATTATCAGAAATTTAAGGGATATAAATAGGAAAAGAAGAGCTCAAACTATCTGATTGCCAATGACTTGATTCTATATATAGAATACCCCCCACAAAAAAAACTCCAGAAAAATTCTGAATTCATAAACAAACTTAGCAAAATATCAGGACACAAAATTAACACCCATTAATCAATTGTGTTTCTATGCCCCAATGATAAATCAGCTGAAAGAGAAATTAGGAAATCTATCCCATTCACAATACCCTCAAATAAAATAAAATATTTGGGAATCAATCTAATAAAAGAGGTGAAAGACTTCTACAATAAAACTACAGAATACTAAAGAAATTGAAGACAACCTTAGAATATGGAAAGTTCTCCCATGTTCTTGGATAGGCAGAATTAATACTGTCAAAATGGTCATACTGCCAAAAATGTTATATAGATTTAATGCAATTCCTTTAAAATTCCAATGATGTTCTTCATAGAAATAAAAAAAGCAATCATGAAATTCATTTGGAAAAATAAGAGGCCCAGAAGAGCCAAAGCAATCCTTAGCAAGAAAAGTGAAGCAGGAGGGAGGCATCACAATAACAGACACTAAATCATACTATGAAGCTATAGAACAAAAACAGCATGGTTGGCACCAAAACAGACATGAAGACCAATGGAACAGAATAGAAGACACGGAAACCCACAAAAATACAGTTACCTCATCCAAGACAGAGGTGCCAAATACATCATTGGAGAAAAGATAGCCTCTTCAACAAATGTAAATCCATATGAAATGAAATTAGACCTCTATCTCTCTCACCCTGCACATAACTCAAAGTGGATCAAAGATGTAGAAATTAGACCAGAACTCTTTCACATGCTAGAAGAAAATGTAAGTCTAAGACTCCAACATATTAGCTCAGGAAGTAACTTCCTTAATAAAACCTTAAAGTGCAAACCGTAAAATCAATAATAAATAAATGGGGTGGCATTAAACTAAAAAGCTTTTTCACAGCAAAGGAAATAATAAGGAGTACAAATAGAAAGCCTACTGAATGGGAGAAAGTCTTTGCCACCTGCACCTCAGTGCATTAATTTACAGGACGTATAAAGAACTTAAAAAATTTAACACCAAAACACAACCCAATCAATAAATGACAAAGGAAATGAACTTTCTCAAAATAATAAACACAAATCATCAATAAATATATGAAAAAATGTTCAATGTCTCTAGCAATCAGGAAAATGCAAATTAAAACTACACTGAGCTTTCATCTAACTCCAGTCAGATTGGCAACAATGAAGAATACAAGCAACAATAAATGTTGACAAGGATATGGCAAAAGGGTATACACATATATTGCTGGTGGGAATGTAACCACCATTTTACCCAGCTAACCTACTCTTCAGTATATATCCAAAGGATTTAAAATCAGCAAACTACAGTGAGGCAACCATATGGAGCCACGCTGGGTGCCCTCTAACAGATGAATGATAAAGAAAATGTGGTATATATACACAATGAAGTATTACTCAGCCATTTTAAGAATGACTTTGTGACATGTGCTAGTAAATGAATGGAACTGGAGACTATCATGCTAAGTGAAATAAGCCAGTTCCAAAAAGCCAAAGGTCCAATTTTTTCACTGATATGTAGAATTCAACCCACAATAAGGGAGAGGAAGAATAGAAATTCAGTAGATAAGATACAGGGGAAGGAAGGGGAAGGAGGGAGATAGGAAAAGGAAATACAGTGGAATGACTCTGATATTACTTTCCTATGAACATATATGAGTACACCACAGTGAATCCTACCATCATGTATATTCACAAGAATGGGGTCCTAATTAGAATAAGATATATTCTTTGATTATATAAATATATCCAAATGGACCCTAATGTCATATATAACTAAAAAGAACCAATAAAAATCAAATAAATAAAATAAAGCAAATTTCAGATCATAGTCTGACCTAACAATGTTCCCTTCTAGCCCAAATGCCAAGGACTAGAAGTATTTGCATCTTCCAGAGAAACAGAATGAATGGGATATATAAATATATATACAAAAGAGAGAAGAGAGAAGTATTATGAGAACTCAGCTCAGGCAGTTATGGAAACTGAGAAATCCATTCTCTGCTGTCAACAAGCTAAAGACCCAGAAAAGTCATTGGTGCAACTCAGTACAAAATTCCAGTCTGAGGGCAGGAAAAAATATGAGATGAGCTCTCCCAAATCAAGTGGCAAGACAACAACAACAAAAAGTAAATTCCTCCTTTTTCACCTTGTGTTTTATTCAGGCTCTGAACAGATTTGATGATGCCCATAGACATTGGGGAAAACTACATACCTTATAGAGTTCATTCCAGAAACAACCTAAACAGACACAACCACAAACAATTTTTAACCTGGGCACCCCAGTCAAACTGACACATAAAATTAACACATCAACTGGGGAGAAACTGTCTTCCATTGTGTCCTTGCCACAGGGAACAACTGGAGACAAGTAGACCAGGAAATCACAGAAAAATTCAGAAGAGCAATTCCTGGAGTAACCAAAGAACCAGTTGCAAAGATCTGTCAAAGAACATTGCCAATTTCTATGTATATTCTTTGCAGTTGCAACTGTTGATATTTAGAGTTATAGAAATATGCTTAATAAAAACTATGTACTTGGGACTTAATGTGTGTAACTATAAGCATTTACAAAGAAAGATAATTTGCTATGATTTATTCAAAAGCCCTAATGCAGCTAGGCAATAAATAACACAGAAATCAAAAGTGTATACCTGGAGGATATCAAAGTAAGATGCTGATAAAAGAGGTGTGTCTTACAGAGCTTTGAAGAAAGTAGTTTCGCTAGACCATATGATTCTAATGTGGAAGATTTGGAAAAAAATACCAGAACCACATTAAATGTGAATTGTAATTGCTAAATAGAATTCTTCCACTGCATTGGCTTAACCACTTAATTATTATTTTTAGGTCTTTAAGAAAATAGCTATGTAAACTAAGTGAAACCAACTGACAAGTCATCATACTAGCAAACAGACTAAAAACACCAGGCAGCCATCTTCCCTCATCCATGCTGCACTAATAAAGGACAATCCATCTTGCTACCCGTAATTTTGTTCAGTTCTAGTGAACATACAACTGTAAGAAGCTATCCCTTCACTTAAATCTGTCCAATCAAGGGAGAATAAGGATGGGACAAAGCCTGCCTAAGAGAGCAATCAAATTAACTGATTGTATGTACTGACCATTGATCTGATTTACTGACTTATTTGTTTATTCATTCATTCATTCATTCATTAGCAAATATGGGTACAGCACCACTCTGGGCCAAGCTCTCTGCTGACTTCTAGGTAGTAACTGTGTAAAGACTAAACATTCTCTTCTTAATTCAGGTTCTAGAGAAGGAAGCAGACATTAAAAAGCAAAACAAACTCATAAAAACAATCTACAATTTTGAAAAGTGCTATCAAGAAAAGGAAAAGTCCTAGGGAAAGAAGAAGCAGGAGACAGGGTACACACAGCCTGTGTCAAAAATGAATCAGTCAGTCATCAATGATTTCATGTCATAGAACACTTTTAAAAGAATGTATAAATTTTTGTGTTTCATAAGTATGCTTTGTTTTGGGGAGTCTTTACTCTGTCATGTACATTGTGCATCTTCTGTCTAAATAGTTTGATTATTGAACCCTAAAGTTCCTGTCTTTCTTGCTAGCAAATTACCAATAATTTAAGTGTATGTGCATGTGTAGGTGTGTGTACATACATTTATGTCCATCTTTGATGGGGGGATCTTATATAATCACAGTTAGTATAATGACTGATATACTTAATTTTACCTCCATCTCATTTCATCTATACTTAATAGCTATTGTCAGTGTTTTTTTCCTCTTTTCACGAGCTCTAAAATGTAGCATTATTATATTCACTGTCAAATAGGGGAACTGAACTTTTCTGGTTTTGATGGTCATACTTCATATTGTCACATTTGGGTATAACTGGTTTGATCATATTAAAAAAATATTTATAGTCTACAGAACGTTTAGATCAAGATTTGACATAAAATTTTATCAAATCCTTTTGGTAGATTTGATAAAAATAATTATATTTAGTCAAGCATGGTGGTGCATGCCTGTAATCCCAGCAGCTCTGGAGGCTGAGGCAGGAGGATCCTGAGTTCAAAGCCAGCCTCAGCAAAAGCGAGGTGCTAAGCAACTTAATGAGACCCTGTCTCTAAATAAAATGAAAAATAGGGGGAAATAGTTATATTTAATCTTTTTTGATCTCTTCATGAACTCATTATGAGATTCACATTTATTGACCATCTGCTTCTGTCTGAAATAAAACCCCCTTAGTCTTAACATGGTAATATTGTCTGAGTTTTCAATTGCATCATTTTATTAGTAATTTTTCATCTAAAATCATGAGAGAAATTAGTCTTTGTTTTGCTTTTTGTACTTTCTCTGGCTTCAAACTCTTTGCCCCTGTGGAATCTTTACATAAACTCCCCCTGGCTGGAGTAACCTGTACACGACTGCCAGCTTGGCAAGCAGGGTATAGTTTATCCAATCCCTTTCCCTTCTCACCCTCTTGGCGATGTGCTCCCAAGCAGTGAATCTTGAAAGGTGTTAACTCTAGTACATTAGCTTGCTTGAAAGTTTGGTGACTTCTGTCCCTATTGTCATCTAATTCTTTGTTTTTCATGATGTCAAACAGTTCTGAAGAATATGGTCAATTACCTTATAAAGTATCCCTCAATGTACACTTTCTGCTTTTTCTTTATGGTTAGATTTTGATTATGCATCTTGGCTTGAATATACAAAATGATGTTCTATGCTCCTCAGAATATCACATCCAGAGGCATAAAATTCCCATAAGTCTTTATGGGCATATTATTGATCATTGGTTGACTGTAGCCTGCTTTCTGCACTGCATAGTCTCTTTTTTTTAACTAGTAAATAATTTGTAGAAAGCTACTTTGTGACTAAATACATATTCCTCATCAAAATTCCCCAGAATCTATTAATTATTCTTTCCTAAATTTTTATGATTATGTTTATAAAGAGATGATGTATTAAACTCCTTTGTTTATTCTATATTTTGCTATTGTCATTCTCAAGATTTGAGCAGTAGTCAAGAATTCTCAGTTTCTTTGAAATTGAACAAAATAATGCATGTAAGTAAATGAATATAATTACTCGTATGAGGTAGCATGCAATAAATGCTAGTTTCCTGACATTCTTCACAACCAATAGTTTCTAAATTATTTTCTTTAAAAGTTCCTGCCTTGTTTGAGTATAGGAAATGATAATGTTTTAATTAAATGGTTTCTAGATAAAAAATCATTGTGTAAATTGTCATTTTATCCCCCTGGAATTAAGCAAATAGTTAATATGATCATTTATTCAAACAACTGCAGCTTTATCTGATTCTAATCTTTGGATTTTCCTGATTAGTAGATGTGTCTTTATATAACGCAGCTGTTACTGGAAAAGCCTACACAAAGTTCAGTTGCAGTCTAGGAAATAGATTTTGTTGTGGCTTAATTCTAGATTGTTCTTTAATTTCTCCTCCCTTTCTTTTGTAAGACTTGTTTTCACTGTCCCTAGTATGTACTATTTTCATTATCTTCTTCAATATTTCCTAGTATTCATTTTTCTAATTATAAAACTCTGTGGTAACCCCTGGGGTCATGGTTACCAGAAATAAAAATACTGCAATAAATATGTGGAAGAGATTGGACTCACATACCATATTGGTCAGCAAACTACAATAAGCCAATAAAGGGTTGCAAAGGGTACATACTTTAAAGGCCCCAGAATCATAGTAGATGTCAAAAATGTCTGAGTCCCTTTCAACTTTCCTTGGACCTTTGGCTAACATACCACACAAATCAGTTAACAGTCTTGGCTCTCCCTCTGTTTTCATGAATGTGAACCAGGCTGAGCCTAGGAAAAATACATTCCTCCCTCACCTACATGTTCCCCTTCCTACAAGTCACATCCATTGGGCAATGTGTGACTACAATGGTTTTCTTCTTAGTAAAGATCCAATGTAGCCAGGCGCGGTGGCTCAAGCCTGTAATCCCAGCAGTAAGGGAGGCTGAGACAGGAGAATTGCGAGTTCAAAGCCAGCCTCAGCAATGGCGAGGTGCTAAGCAACTCAGTGAGACCCTGTCTCTACATAAAACCCAAAATGGGGCTGCGGATGTGGCTCAGTGGTCGAGTGCCCCTGAGTTCAATCCCCAGTACCAAAAAAAAAAAAAAAAAAAAAGATCCAATGTATGCCCAAGTGATCTTTTCAGTAGATTCCTTCCAATGATATCCCTTTAAAAAAAATATAAAAGGGGCTACTTCCCACATAGATAATCTGAAATTTTACCTTGACAGGGCAGTTCCCTGCCAATCAGATTATCAGCTTCCTGCTAATCCTATTATAAACTAACCAAAGTTCATTTTTTTTTTCCTTACAACTAGCTACAATCTGTTTCTTACCCCAAATCTAAGTTAAATTCTTTCTCCCTCTTTGTCACCCAATGCTCCCTCTACCCATTGTCATTCCCACTCACACCATATTAGCAGCCCCGCTCACATCAGGCAGCTAGAACTGAAGTTGAGGCTACATAAATACAGTGTGGTTTCCTTTCCCTTCTGATTCTACTGGACAAATAATATCACCTTTTTCTCACCTGCATCAAGCTTACTCTTAGTAGAGGCTTGTTGTTACTCAGTGAACCTCACCTGAGCCAAGGCACTGACCCTGCCTCCTAAGAGAGACATCTCTATGTAGAGATGTTTCCCATTCTGCCTCCTTCCCATGCTCTCTGGAACCTTTTCAGTCCTGGACCAAATCATCATCTTCCGTTTCCATAGGGAAGCAGGATTTGAAGGTTTTACTTCTCTCCCAGGGACTGACTTTGGATTTGATCTTCTAACTGTTTCCTTTTACCCCTTATCCCTGCCAGCCATAAAAAGCAATGAGATACCCAGAGGGTGGCATCAATTTATATCTCAAAATAATATAATTCTCTGTCCCAGAGCAAGACAAAGTTCAAGTCCTTCCCACAAATGAAATGTGAAAGGAAAAAACAGAAAGATAAAATATAAATTGCCATAATTTGGAACTGAAATGTTATCCAAAGGCCCAACCTGTAGGGATCTTGGGAGGTGGTGAAATACTTTAGATGTAGGGTCTCATGGGAGGAAGTTGGGGCATCGGGGGCATGCCCTCAAAGAGGATATTTGGGCCCTGGCCCCTTTCTCTCTTCTTGCTTCCTGGCTGATATGAGGTAAAAAGGCCCCCTCTCCACAAACTCCTGCCATGATGTACTGTGCTGCCACAGGCCCAAAGCAACAGAACCAAGTGACCCTGAATTAAAAGCTCTGAAACCGTGGGAGCCAAAATAAACCATTTTTCCTTTTAAGTTGATTATCTCAGGTATTTTGTCATTATAAAAGAAAGCTAGCAATGATGGAAATGGTTCAACTAAATGTTTGCATGCATTAAATCTCTTCATTTCTTAGCTGGTGGTGGGAAACCCTTAGGCAGGTACCAGTTAATGACATGGTGCTTTGTATTACAATCAATCTAATTAAAAGGATGGGACACCTTTGTCAACACAAAGATATATATAACTCTACATTTATAAAAACAATACATGGTCTCTGAGATTGCTGCAATTCTGCTTTGTTTACAGCACACCCCTCCCCACCCCATGCCTATAGTACAAGTGCGAATGACACAGAGGCATCCTGTTAAAAACTTTCTGTAGCTTTTGTCCTCAGAAGACAAAGATATTCACTTTAGCCTTTGCACCAACATATAAAGAGCCAGAAAACAAAGTTTCCTCAGGTGGAAGGAACTATTGTTCTGCCTCCATGCCTCTGGAAGGAAAACATAGCTCCCACAAAATCCATGGAGTTAAAAGAAATGTTTGCTAAAAATAACACTGGTGTTTGTAATTCATTACAAGGCACTTGTTGTAATGGATTTCTGAGACTGTTCCTCCGATAAATCTCCTGACTACCCCCTGATGAGAAGAGAAGTGCAGCAACTCTTAAATTGCCATGATTAACCTGAATTCTGAGTTTCCAACATGTTCTGTCCTATATATCTTTTCCAACTTTGAAGCTAACAGGCCTTTCCCAGAAAGATACAAGAATGTCATGCATTTTTTCACTTTAACATATGATTATTTATCACATCACTTCACTTGATTCTCAGGAGTCAGAGCTGCATACATAGCTCTGGAATCATCTACATAAACTGTAAACCACTATACAAATATAAGCTTCATCTTCACTGCTATCATCATTATCCTCATCATTATTCATAACAATCTGTCATTTCCCCTCCAGTGTATCCCTATGAATCACCATTTCCTCTCCTTTACACAGCCACTGTCCTTTCAGACCCTCATTACTTTATGTCTGAATATCACAATGCATTTGTAAACATTTTTTCTATCTCCATGATCTCCCTGTCCCAATCCATCCTGTACAGAACCGTCAGATTTGATTTGCTAAAAAGCTGCATTCACCATGTTTGAAACAATCCAATTCAATTCGGTGTTTACTTATGGAGAACATACCCCATGCAAACATTTCTAATGAGGGAAGCAAAGTGAATAAGGGAAGAAAGAAAAATATGCACATACAAATTATTACAATCCTAGGTAGATCTAATAGGTCACAGAACAGAATTAAAATACAATGTTGTGGGAGCTGGGTTGTAGCTCAGTGGTAGAGTGCTTGCCTAGCATGTGTGAGTCACGGGGTTCAATTCTGGGCACCACATATAAATAAGCAAAATGAAGGTCCATTGACAACTAAAAATATGTATGTGTGTATGTGTGTGTGTGTGTGTATATACATATGTATATATATTTTTTCTTTTTGGTACCAGGGATTGAACTCAGGGGTACTCCACCACTGAGGCACATCCCCAGCCATATTTTGTGTTTTATGTAGAGACAAGGTCTCACTGAGTTGCTTAGCTCCTCACCGTTGCTGAGGCTGGCTTTGAACTCGCAATTCTCTGGTCTCAGCCTTCCAAATTGCTGGGATTACAGGCAGGTACCACCACACCCAGGTCTAAAAATATTTTTTAAAAAAATACAATGCTATGTTTGTCAGTTTTCCATCACTGCAACAAAATACCTGAGATAATCAACTTGAAAAGAGGAAAAGTTTATTTTGGAAATATCAGGACAGCTAGGAAATAGAAACAGGAAAGAGCTAGAATCCCATTATCTCCTCCAAGGGCACACTCCAAGTGACCTAACTTCCTCTCACTAGACCTCATCTCTTAAATGTTCCACCTAGTATACCAGGATGGCAACCAAGCCTTAACACATGGGCCTTTGAGGGAAACTTATCCAAACCACAGCAAGTGGTGGTTGGTTTTAATTTGTTTTCAGAAGATTTGGGAAAGTGCAATTGAGGTGGTGGGATCTTAGGGGAAATTTCAAAGGAAAGGTTAAATTTTGAGAAGTAGAGATAGGTATGGAAATCTATAGGAAGATGATATTATGAACACAAGCATAAAAACCAAAGAGCACAAGTTGTGTGTTAAAAACAGCAGTTGCAGGATTGTACTGAGAATGTAGAGTGTGGGAGAGACTTTTTTTTTTTGGTACTGGGATACTTGACCACTGAGCCACATCCCCAGCCTTATTTTGTGTTTTATGTAGAGACAGGGTCTCACTGACTTGCTTAGTGCCTTGCCGATGCTGAGACTGGCTTTGAACTCGCGATTCTCCTGTCTCAGCCTCCCAATGTGCTGGGATTACAGGTGAGTGCCACCATGCCCGGCTGTGGGAGAGACTTTCTTATGTTAATTTACACTGTAGATTTGTAGGTCACTGCCTCCTCAGGCCCATCCATCATTTATCAGCCAGCACCAAGATTATAAATAATAATGAGACAGTTTTTCAAAATAGAGGGAAAATTGGGATTCATTTCCCTCTCTCATCACTTGTCTGGTAAGGAATTTCTTTTTTATTTTAGCAAAATTTTTAACTTTATCTTAAAATGGAAAAAGGAGTTTCCAAGAGACTCTCAGTTCTCTTGGAAGAAACCAAATGGTGATTCAGGTGATCAGTAAGAAAGATGTTGAGGATGACTGGTTTTCTTGCTGCTCTGTGAGTTTAATCTAATCACCTGCCTCTTCTAAGAGTCACAAGCAACATGGCCTTCCAAACAAGAAAAAGCTTACATTTTCTTTCAGCACTATCATTTGCCTTTGCATTTTGCTATTCTATTTCTGACAAAAATTGTTTCTACCACCTAATCTCCAGTTGCTATACATTTCTGTATACCAAAGTACAGAATGAAAAATAAACAACAATTTGTTTCATTTTGTTCCATAAATTTTCATTCTCTGATCATTAGGACATTTCTTTTCTTTCTTTTTTGGCTCATTAAAATCCCTATTTTTATCAGACATATACAAAAATTCAAACACAGACTAATTCTTCATTTGAATTTAATGTATGACTATTGAATGAGGATAGAGCCTGTATACAAAGGTGGAAGTTGGGCACAGAAAAGATAAATCCTGCTCCTGATATTCTGTATTACCCATATAAAAGAGGCTGACTGTGCGTAAGGTCAACTGTGAACTCCTCTGTGTTAGGTATTAAATAAGTCAAAAAAAAAGTCCAGTTTCTTCTCACTAAAGTGGCTAAAGCAGTATTCTTTTCTTATCATCTTGCTGCTATTTTCTTCTCCTTTCTGATTCTTCTCTGAGTCTCACATTGTTTTTGTTCACTAGCATCTGCTCCTCAGACCTGTTAGTACTTCAGGGCTCTTGCTGGAGCTGCTTCTTGGCCTTTATGTCAACACGTGAAAAAAACACATGCTTAAGTGCAAATCTTTAAAATTAAGTTACTCTTACATGTCCAAGGAAGTAAGTTAATCCTCCTCCTCCATTTGGGCACTATCATTGTTTGTACAAAAACCCTCTGTTGATGTATTTATTCAATTATTTCTTTATATTTCCATTTTAATATGTTTCACTATCATTTAATGTTAATGTATCCTACAAAAACATGTTGTAGTTTGGAGTACATGCAATTTTTGTTTCCATTAATGATATTGTATTAATGCCCTCTTTGTGGTTCTTAGGTATATAATGAAGGCTTCAGAGTGACAATTCTTTAACCTATTGCCCAAGTTCAAATACTGGGATGTCCACTTATTTATCTGACTTTAGATAACCATTTTCTCCAAAATGTGGATATAATAGTACATCTCAGGATCATTATGAACTCAGACTAGTAATAGACACATGACAAACACTGTTTCTATTATAAACACTATTTCTTATTATAAATATTACTGCTATTTTATTACAAAATGTTGGTTCATAAGGTCTATCCATGTTATTGTCATACAGCTGTGCTGTGGATTCCAACTGTTGTATCATACACCATAGCATATGTCCACCATATTTCAATTCTTCAGTATCACAACTAGACTTGATAGTAAACATTTCTTTGTATGCCTAATAACTTTTTGAGTACTTGTTCTGTAAACAGTCTACTTTTACCTTTCTTACATTTCATTGTATCTTTTCTATAACTTTTGAAAACTTCCTTGTATGTATATATCTCTTGTCAGTTCTAGACATTGTAAATACCTTTGCCATTCTTATATATGTCTGATAATTTTGTTAATGATATCCATGACTTAAAAGAAATCTTCAATTTTGAAAATTCGGATAATCAAATTAATCCTTTTTTTAGCCTCATGATCTGTCCTTTTGTAGTTTTCTTTATAAAACCTTTCCTCATCCATTTAACAAAAAAGTCTCCTATATTGATGTCTGTTAATTTTGCTGAGTTATTCCACCTAAAACACAACTTTGTAGTGTTATATTAAAAAATAGGCTTCATTTTTCTCAAAAAAGTGATCAAGGTCTTGCAAACTATGTACAATCTGCCCTTTCTTTACTAATTTGGAAGTAGATGGTTGCTATGAAACAATGTAGTCAAATGCTAGCTACCCAATATATGAAAGGCTCTTCTATGTTTAATTCTCTGTTTCTCTCTCAGCAGATTACTAAGTTCTTGTGGTCCAGTGTGCACCAAAAGCTTTCATGCATGACCACTTCATCACAATTTTCTGTGATATTGATATCACAATATTCTTACACTAAGCTGAAAGTAAACTCAAAGCAAATATTCGTTTTGCCTTCTCACTCATTTATTTAAGGACAGATTTAAATAAGGCCTACTTTGGCCCTGGCTATGGATTCCATTTCTGAAAAGTGGCCTTTGGTTTTCCCTATGCTAAACTCAGCTTGGAAATCTGCCTGAGTTTTTCTTCTAGCCACCATTAAGACATCTTAAAGGCTGACTGTGGGCTAGCACGACAACTCAAAATCCTTAAATTCTTGAGCTTCAGACACAAGGTGATGCTGTACATCCTCACCAGCAATTTAACACCACTCATCACTATCTGGTTGCAAGGACAACTGGGGAACAGGAGAAATGGAAGAGATCCAGGCATGGATGTAACAATCAGCTGTAGCATGGGGAACTGGCTCAACTCCAGCAGTGTCCTACATTTATATTCATAAAGTAAAACCCTTGTACTGATTGCCCTATCCCAGATAAATGTTGGAAGCCACTGAAAGAAGTTTATAAATAGATGCCGTGTGATGTTGGGGGAAAGTTAAAAAGCCCTCCTGCTCCCAAATGCCAAGAAAAGCCCTCCAGTTTCTGAGGTAGAATAGAAAAGTCACACTCCACACCATGCACCAAAGCTAAGCAAAACCATCTATCAGTGGCGGAAAGGGAATGCACTCACACTCAGTGTCTAATGCTAATAGAAAGCAGAGGCCTGATGCAATAAGGAAGAATCAGGAAATTCAGCTGTACCCAAGACCCAACAAAGAAAAGAGGCAGAGTTGAGCTGACATAGGAGGAAGGGCCAGGAACAATGGGGAAGCCCACTCCTTAGGCTCAAGAACACAAAGCTGCATAAGACTAAAGAGAAAAAAGAAGTGTTTTGCAATACCACCACTTGTATCCTTGAACCAAGAATAAAACAATGGCACCCTACCACTGGGGAGATAAAAAAGGAATGAGGGAAATCCATATGTGGTACTGACATGGAAACCTTCTAAAGAGCAGGATGAAACTCAGGCTGGATGTGAAACTCAGAACCGCCACTACCTCCCTTTTCCACCAGAGAAACCCAGAACTTACGCTAAGAACAGAGCAATAGTTTTCTACTATAAGAATATTAAGTCTGTGATGCAATAACATGACTATAGCAACAACAAACCCAAACCCAGGGAAACAATTAGGATTTAACTCTCCATTCCAAAAGCTCAGTAGAAAAGAGGTGTGAACACTGCAAGGCAAAATACTATTTATTTCAGTTCCTGTTCTGTATAAAATATAAATAAAAAATGATAAGACACAAAATATCAGCAAAAAGCCACACATGATGTGGCCCATGCCTATAATCTCAGTGGCTAGAGAGGCTGAGGCAGGAGGATCACAAGTTCAAAACAAGCCTCAGCAAAAGCAAAGTGCTAAGCAACTCAGTGAGACCCTGTCTCTAAATAAAATACAAAATAAGGCTGGGGATGTGGCTCAGTAGTCAAGTGCCCCTGAGCTCAATCCCTAGTACCCACATACACACATACATACCAAAACATAAAAATAAAAATAAAAATATCCATTGTCTATAATCGTGAGTTAAGAATTAAGCAATCAACAGAACTAGACCTAGAGATGGTCCAAGTGAATGTACCATCAAATAATATTTTAAAATATATGTATTGTTTGAAAATGATAGATGAAATAGGTAAACTCATGAAATAGATAGGTCATTATTATAACCGTTTTGTATCTTATTAAAGAAATTAAAATCTCCTCCAAATGAAACTCTAGGCCACTATGACTTCACAGAATGAAATATACCAAAGATTTAGGAAGCCTATAAATCTGTCTAAATCTTAATTTTAGATCAAATATTTTAGAAAGTAGGAAACAAAGGAATCCTTGCCAACTCATTTTATTAGGCCAACATAAACCTATTACTAATACCAGAAAAATATACTGCAATAAAACTACAGAAAAAAAATTCACGCAATAAACATGCAAAAATACTTTGAAAATTTATTACAGTCAAATCCAAATATATATTACAATTGAGTCTTATTCTAGAAAAACGAGATTGGTTCAATAGTGAAAAAATCAATTAATTTAATTCAGCATGTTAACATATTATGAAAGCAAAAATATATGGCCATCGTGATTAACACAGAAAAACCATTTGACAAATGCAAAGTGTATTCATGACAAAAATTCTTAACTGAAAACCGAAGACATTTTTCTCAACCCTATAAAGAATATGTATAAAATAACTACAAACATAGACAAAATGGTGAGTGACTGAATGCTTTTACTGGGAGATCAGAGAAAGAGAACGATCTCACTACTCCTAGTCAACAGTAACCAAGAATGAGTTTGTACATGAATGTATACACACGTTCAGATTGAAAAGAAGAGTAAAACTATCTTTCTTCATAGACTATGTGACCGTTTACATAGTGTAAGGAAACAGAAAGGGAAACAGAAGATGCAGAGGCAAAATGGCTGCTCCTCTAAGCTGCTATCTTTATTTATACCATTAGGTTACCTTAAGTCACTGTACATTATTGTTTATTGTATTATCAAGCAGGATACAGCAAGTTACAATGTGAAATGTTCTTGCTTATGGTAAGATATGTGTTCTGGCCAAGCATTTATTAGTTATCTTGATAGTTCCTGGGAAAAACTGTGGAATGTTCCAGCTGTGGGAAACAAGATGTCTATTATTCTCTGGTAGTTTGCTCATGAGAGAAAACTCACTATCTTGTACATTTCCACAGTCAGAACCCTTATAACATAGAAAATCCTAGGTATCTACAATAATGCTACCAGAGCTTGTAACTCAATTTAGCAACATCACAGAATACAAGGTAAAGGGAAATATTTAAAAATCAATTATAGTTCCAAACACTGGCATCAAATAGTTGGAAACTGAAATTTTAAAACAATGCCATTTAGAATAGCTTGAAAACTACTGGAATAGTGATATATTTTATGAACTATATGTAAGTTTAAAATGACCTCTATAACTGGAGAGATAAACTGTTCACATGTATGTCTGGGAGACTGTTACAGTAATCCTAGTGAAGAGATTATGGTCATAGTGGATGTGGAAGATAAGATTCAGGTTCTAGGCATATTTTGAAGGTGGTTCCAACAAGATTTTCTGGTAGACTTAATATAACTACAAACAAGATCTGAGAATAACTGAAAGACTTTGGACCTGAACACCTAGAATTATGAAGCTGCAAAAAACTGTAATGGATAAACCTGTTATAGAAATGAGATAATCAGGAGTTTGGTCTCAGGTATTTTAGCTGAGATATGTACTGGACATCAAAGTGAAGATGTAGAATATATAATTTATATACATGTCTGGATCTTGAGATGTACAGTATATAATTAGATATATGTGGGTAGAGATAGATATTTAAGAATTGATGGTTATGTATATTTTTGAAGCCTTAAAACAATACAATTACTAAGGAAATAAATGTAAACAGAAAAGAGAATCAATGAATGAGCCTTGAGTTTCTCCAAGACTCAGAGGTTAAGAGGACTAAGAAGATGTACTTGAGAGGAAAGGAAAGGTAGAAAAACAGAAGAGTGGGTTGAGCTGAGAGGCAAGGGAAGTCAGTATGTCAAGGATCATATCAAATTATGCTAATAGAATGGGGACTAA
Source organism: Geosciurus inauris (assembly GCA_004024805.1). NCBI lineage: Eukaryota > Metazoa > Chordata > Mammalia > Rodentia > Sciuridae > Geosciurus > Geosciurus inauris. Next base: position 93,679 of record PVHX01001588.1, read on the forward strand.
CAAGGATAGCCACTGAGTTTAGTAACATGGTGGTTATAAATGATCTCAGTGTAATTTCAAAGAAGTGGAGGGACAAAAATAAATGGAGTAGGTTTGAAAAGTGAATTATGGAAAAGAAATTAAAGACAATAAATATTGATGACTCAAAAGAGTTTGGCAGCCAAGGTGAACAGAGAAATGGAATTGTAGCTGACAGGGAAAGTAGGGTGGAAAGAAGATTTTACTGTTCAATTTGCCTTTTATTAGAGAATTTTATAAGAACACAAAAGAACAGAGAATAGTCTAGTACCCATTGCCAAACTTTGACAATTATCAAGATTTTTAAATCAAATTTCATTTATACTCACCCACATTCTTAAAGTATATCCTAACCTTCATTTTATTTCACCTAAAAATACTTCACTATACAGTGCCAACTGATGAGGACTTTGCAGTATTACCACAATACCACTGTCACATCAAACCAGATTTATGTCAAGTCTTTAATATCATCTAGTACCTAATAAATTTAGTTTTTTGTTTTTTTTTTTTTAGTTGTAGATGGATACAATGTCTTTACTTCATTGCTTTGTATGTGGTGCTGAGGATCGAACCCAGGGCCTCACGCATGCGAGGCAAGTGCTCTACCGCTGAGCTACAATCCCAGCCCCATAAGTTTAGTTTTGATTGACTTTGTTTTCTGAGCTGGGAGAAATCACATAATGTTTCCATGTGCTGGGAATAATCCAGTAGATGGGAAAATTGATGTGGAAGAGGCAAATTATATATATATATATATTATTTGAACCACTGTCCTTAGCTAGATAAGAAGAGAATGTAATTTTAGTACACAAGTAGAATAATTAACTTTAAATAACTGCAAATATAGTTAATATATTGTAACAGGAGAGAAAGCACAGTACTTGGTGTGTTTACAGATGCTGAGCACTTTGCCAAAAAGTGTCTTAGAAGTCTGTGATATTTCTCTTTCATTTGCCTTTACTTTCAGTGATGCAAGGTCACCTAGGGGAAATGGAGGATGGGCTAGGGTGTTAGGAATTTTCAGAGACAAGATAATATGTTAAACAGTAATCCAAGATATTGAAATAGCAAATAGACATCGCTATCCACTTTGATTATATGGGCTCACTTTAAAGTTGTAGCCCTGGATTTTAGGCTATATTTTGTTGGACATTTATCTTTAACCAGATTCAGCTCTAGGATGGTGGAATTATCTATAAAATGTTATAGATTTATGTGGGTCTGGTTAATCTCAATGGCTAAGGGAAATGCATTTGGAATGACAAAACACTCAATATAAGCCTAAAAGAATGAAGAGAGATTCATCATAAAAAGCAATGTAGTGAAAGGGAAGGTTGGGTCACAAAGAGAGGCATTGAAAATACATAAGGCAAAGAAGAAAGTTTTATGGTTTGAATGTGGACTATCCCCCAAAGGTTTATGAGTTAAAAGCTTGGTCCCCAAAGCAGCAACGCTCAACGGTAGGATTATTGTGATGTGATTGGATCATGAGAGTTCTGACTTCACTGATGAATTAGTCCATTAATGTGGTCATAGCTGGTGTTATCAGAAGGTAGCAAAAACTTCAGGAGGTGGGGCCTAATTGGAGGAAGCAGGTTACTTGGGGTGTGAGGAGTATAACTTGTCTCTGGCCCCTCCCTCCTCCTCTCTCTCTCTTTTTCTCTGCTTCCCAGCTACCTTGAAGTGAGCAGCTTTGTTCTACTAGGCTCTTCTGCTTTTCTGTGATGTTCTACTTTACCACAAGCCCCAAAACAATGGAGCCAATGGACCATGGACTAAAACCATGAACCAAAATAAATCCTTTCTCCTTTAAGTTATATATCTCAAGTATTTTGTCACAGAAATGGAAAACTGACTAACACAAAGAGGAATTAATGTATAATTAAATGCAACAGAAATTTAAAATGTAGAGAATAGAGTAAAACACATTAATAAAAGATGATCAATGAATAAAATTGCATTTGGATAGGACTAAGAAGTTCTGTTATTGCAGAGTATAGGGTGACTACAGAGCATACTTGTGTGTTGTATATCTAAACAAAAAGCTACAAGAAAAGGTTTCAAATATTTTGGCCCTAAAAATAAATGCAATTTAAATTCTGAAAAAGTGAATAAAACCATAAGGGAGGGGCAGAATTTGGATTTGACCAAGTCCATAGTTTGCTGGTTGGATTTGACCACAGGCCATAGTTTGCTGATACCCAGTATGATCACCACAGCAAGACTATGAAAGATGTCTTTTCTTTGAGCTCTTCTCACTTCTCCCTCTCAGATTCTCCTAGAGCAAAACTCTAAACCCTTATAATAACTCACCAGCCTCTGCATGCTCTGGTAGAGCTGTGGCTATTGAGCATTTCAGAAAATGCAAAGTCAAACTCTGCAAGCTGAACCATTCCTAGAAGGTACTACTCTATTAGGAAAGAATTGCTATAGGTAGGCTTTCCCTGATGAGTCCCTTCTCAGCCTTTTGCAGCTAAGTCACACTTAAACATGGGCCTATAGACAGCATGTTCAAATGTGGGGCTAATGTTACACTATGAAATAAAGAGATGCATATTCCTGTCTACCTACCCACCTCATCACAAGTACAAACATGGGTTTGTAATAAACAGACAAGGCAGGATGTTTTTTTTCTAAGGCAGATATATTCTACTTTGTGGTTCCTAATGTTATCTAACATTTTCTTTCTCTTAGCTACAAATATAACTAACATACCAAGTAATAAAATTACTATTAACAATTTACCTCAAATATAAAGTGAACTGAGAAGGGGTAAAAAGAAAAAGAATGGAGTAGTGACAGATCCAGCTAGAAAGACAGACCAAGGAGGGTTGTTTAGCCACTAGACAATGAAAGGTTAGTGAGAGGGTTTCACAGAGGAGTGAGAAGATGTAATTATACAGGTTAAATAAAATAAATAAAACACACATGAGAATCTGGAAAAAACATGTGCAGAGTCGGAAAGCCATGAAACGAGACATTAGCATGTTGATTCATGTTGAATCTTTCAGACAAGAAGTAATGAGGTTCTGAGCTAGAGCTGTGGAAATAGGCAAGGAATAAAAGATAAATTAAGTAAATTCTAAGGATGCTGAGTTAGCAAGATTGAATGATTATGGTAAAGAGCTCCAAAATCGGGTAGTATGACACTATTGTAGTTGTAGGAAATAAATATTAGAACTTCTAATTCTTATCTTAAAACATAAAATATACTATCCTTACTTTGAATATATGGATTAATAATGCATACAACTAATATCTAAATGAACTCATTTTGAAGTACTTGATTATTATTTTTCACTAATAGGTTATAAGATCAAAAATAGTCTGGATACCTTTGATTTATTAGACAAAAAGACAAAGTATGGGAGAAAATGAATATGGATGACTGACTTATACATTTTGTCAGTAAATGAAATACAAATAGAGCAGAAGCCAGTTTCAGGAAGGAATGACAATGGATTTAACTTTGGATGTATATTTAAGTATTTGAGGACCTCTTCACAGAGATTAGCAGCTGACACTTGAAAAAATGGGTTTAAAATTCAGTAACAGTACAGACTTGGAAACTAATAATGTACAACAGTGTTTAAATCTCAGGGAATGGTTACTGGAAGAATTTTATGTGGGAGGTGGGGGTGGGGTAGAGGAATAACAATGTTTGTTAGCAGGTGGTTGTGGAGAGAAGGTGCATGAGAGAAAAGATGATTGTGAAGGAAACCAAAAAGAAGTAGAGACACCTGAGGAGAACCAGGGGAGCTGCATACAGAAGAGTATAGAACAAATATGAAGCAGTGGTGATCCATGGTGCCAGTGCAAGAAAGGTCCAATCGAAATTAGGAGAAGTGTCAATCAACTTTTGCAATTGCCATACTTACATCCTTTTATGTGAGCAATATTTTAGGAACAGTAACTGGCAGCAGAAAGACAGCGGGCTAAGGAGGGAATAGCAGGTAGGGAAGGAGAGACAATAAAGATAAACTACTTTTTGAGAATTTTAGATGAGTAGGATAAAAAGGAGGTGAATCTATGTTATATTCACTTCAATTCTTCATTCCCATGCCCATAAATATTTATCATCTTTATCAGGATTTTTATAATAATCGTACCCTCCAGCTGTGAAAGAAGCAAAGAAAAAAGAGGCATTATCAAAATTCATAGTAGCAAAAGCAACAATCACAATGATAACATTTAACATCGAATTCCTACAAAAATCTACTCATGAAAGCCCTATTTTTATTCATTTTTTGTAGGTGGGCAAACTGAAAGTGACAAAGTGGATCAAAGTCATAGAGCTGGTAATGTAGAAATCATTGCTGCTACACACCCTGAGATTACACTTGGTGGACCCCGAGTCAACTTGGCTCTTTCTGCCTCTCTGGAATAAGACTGGCCAAAAGACCCAGGGATTTTCCTATTGCAGATCTAACCCTGGCTATTCTTTTCTTTGTCTACTGAATTTTTAGTCTTAATTCTGTTTCATGAAATTGCTCTTTTCTGTCTGGTCTGTGCCAACTAAGATGAAGAATTCAAACTTCCTGTTCAGCTTTTGCCAAAAAGAATCCCCTTCTCTGCATGTTAAAAGGCCATGCTTTGCAGAAAGTTGGACTACGTGGAGAGTACAAAGTACTATCACAACAAAGAAAACTTTATATTAGATATCTTTGTTTTTCTAAAAGTTATTTGAACAATTCTGCCACTTTAGACACTGGCCTCTCTCCGTCCATGATCTTTGATTTCCTCCCCCGGCCACCTTTTCATTGAGACTTAAAATGCTGGTTCTATATGAAATAATTTTACTCCAGCATTTTCACTGAATCTCATTCAGTTTCATTTCCCTGGTGTTTTAGTCAGCTTTTTCACCACTGTGACTAAAAGATCTAACCAGAACAATTTTATGGAGGAAAAGTTTTTTTAAGGGCTTACAGTTTCAGAGGCATTAGTTCATTGAAGACCAGCTCCATCCTTCAGGGCTGGAGATAATGCTGAAAATCATGGAGGGAGAGTGTAGCGGGGGAAGCAGCTCACATGGTAATTAGAGGGCAGAGAGAGAAGAATCTCACCACCTTCCAGATACAAATATATATCCCAAAGCCACGCCCCCAATGAACCATTTCCTCCAGCCACACACCACCTGCCTCCAGTTACCACTCAGTTAATCACATCAGGGATTAATTCACTGATTAGGTTAAGGCTATAGCCCAATTATTTCTCCTCCAAACCTTCTTGCATTGTCTCACAAGTGAACTTTTGAGGGACACCACCTCTAAATCATAACACCTGGTATTTTTTGTTCTAACTCAAAGGAACCTAAAGTCACATCTTTTATTATTTTCCTAAATAAGGATAGTTGTTTCTCTAAAAGGAGAATATAATTTCATTCATTTATACTGGTAAAAGGTTTTGATCTTACATCTTTTGATTTATAATCACAATTGATTAAATCAGTTGTTTTTGCTGACTGTAGCCATATGTAAAGCTTAATAATCATAAATGTGACCTGAAAATACTAATGCTAAATTGGAAAACTGTCAAAACTCATGGTTAACAATTTAATTATTTCTCATTGAATATATGTTTAATGACATCTCCAATTTATGATTTAGTACAAACATGAACTTTGCACAAATCCACAGGTATAGGATTGGAATAAAATTTTCTATAAGAAAGCAAGGATTAAAACAATATTTAAAGAGAAAGGTACTTCTTAAGCAAGCAGTGGTTTTCTCTCATGCACCTAAGAGTGTGTCTAATTCATGTATGTATTCACTATATAAATATCTATTGAAAAGACAAAGTTTAGCTCTTATTTGAAACTAAATTTTGGATGTGAGATCATTTTGAACCCAACAATTCTCATACTTTCCCGTTAGGTTCAGATGGTTTGGGAAATCAGGGAAGATATTAATAGCTTCAATTAATGAGATGGAAGTAACATCTACGAAGTCACTATAATATTTAATTTATACAGCATGACAATTAGAACATGTCAAAATATACAAAGAGGAATTAAAATATGAGATTGATCTCCAGAGAAGATGACTATTAATGTTTACTGCCTTACACTGGGTGTTTATGTTTCTGCAATTATATATCATTTAATTCTTGCAATGTAGGTAGTTGCAGGAGGCAAAATAATATGCTGTACCCCCAAAGGTGTCCACATCTCAAACTCCTAAATTTGTTAATCTGTTACATTATATAGCAAGGGGTGGGGGTGCTGAAGCTATGATAAAGTTAAGCATCTTGAAATGGGAAGGTGGGTCTAATCTAATCACATGAATCCTTCAAAGTGGTTAGGTCTTTCTTTTCTTAGAAGGTTCAGTCTTGCCTCAGCTGGTTATGTTGATAAGGGGACAGAAGAAGGGGAGAATGTGCTATTGATGTTGTCATTAACAAGTAGTGAACACTAGTTTTTACAAGAAAGACTAGACCATTTCTGCAGGCTATTAAAGTTTAGGGGAAAGCGGGAATTCACATTTTGAAGTGCGCTGACTCAAATGTCCCTATCCCATATCTCAAGATTCCTTACCTTCCCCAAAAGAATCTTGACCTTGATATGGAAGGTCAAGATTAGAAGGTGAGGAGTAAACATTTTCTGGAGCTCTCCTCCCCTCATGATTAAGACTAAGACTTGATTCCCAGCATTTTCTCTGCTACATTTACAAAAGATGACTCCACTCTGTGAACTTTACCTTTACTAAACATGAGCAATAAATCTGAAAATCAATATTATTATAATTCTCAACATATATGCACCTGAAATTTTGAGCTTCTGAAATTCTCTTCTCTAATTCAACTTCCTCCTCTTATACCTGGAAATACTGATCTTAATCTACAACCTTGGTATAATTTATTTTTGAATCTGTTATCCCTTCCTGGATTCATTTCCTTCCCTACCAGTCTAAAACCCACTTTGGCTCTTCTCTTACAATCTTAAGTTGGCCCTTTCAACTTAACCTGACAAGTTCTCTAATCCTCAACTTTGAAGAACCAAAATATATGTTTTATTATTTTTTTCTGTTAGACTATTGTACACTGCTGGAGACAAAGCACATAACAGTAGAGATCAGCTACACTAAATTTTGTGATTTTAATGTCTGAATCATCCATGTTTTTCTGTCCATCATTTTACTCACCATCGCATCTCAAAATTCTCTTGGTCAAAGGAACAATGTTGCTTCCTTCAAATCATATCTAATAATCAAGACCTTATTCTCAACAGAAAACTCCCTTATTTGAAAAAAAAGAAACTTAAGTCCATCTGATACTTTTTTCCTTCAGCTTACCTCTTACATATGAACTATAACATCATCAATCTATCTTTCTCAGAGAGAAAAAGAGATTTTTATCTTCCTTTGAGTACCAATACCTTCATCTATGATTTCTATTTAGGAGTTTTCAAACAACAATAATAATGTTATCAATTGCATGTTTACCATGTGCCAAGTTACTAGGTGAAGCAATTTAAATTATTGTATCATTTACTTCATGAAAGCCCTAAATTATGACCATTTAATAAGTGACCAAACTAAGATTTGCCTGAGTTCACACAGCTAATAAAGCATAGATCCAAGTTTCCAACTCTAGTAATCTGGTACAAGTCATACATGATTAGCACTGACTGCATCTGCCTCCTCTCTTGTTCTTCAATCTATTCCTGTCCTCTTCTTCCTTCCCTTTCAATCTCTAAATATGCCTGAATAAAAGACAGTTTATTCTAAAACTGTCTTTGCTCACATTCAGTTTCCTCCAATCACTGTTCTACCTGCTTTCACTCCTTTATCATCAGCCTCCTAGAACAATAAAGTAGCATACCCATTCTTTCTCCATTTTCTCATCTTTGAAAACTCTCTGGTTGGAGTCTGCCTCCCTGGTTAACCACTCTAACCAAGTTTTCATCAATCACTCCTTGAAAATAACTAGCCTTCTGTCAATCCCATACTGCTCACCTCTCTCAAGTATTCAATCTTCCTCTCCTTCTAGAACCTCCTCCTCTTGACTCATGATACTATTCCCTTGACTTTCCTCTTACTCTTTAAGTCCATTCTTAGCCTAATTTGTTGTTATTTTTGCTAAATCTGTTTGCCTTCTCTCCCATCATTGCTTCCCCTCTTTGCACCCCACTACAAACACTTAAAACGCTGATCACCACCCTGAAGAAGCTTATTAACCAGTTCACTGAGTAGTATACATTATGTTCCAAACACATTTACAGAACCTGAAGTGACCAGACATAAATTACTATGCAAAGTATTATGGTACATTAAGTGTTTGAGGAAGCACAGAATAGAAGATTCAATTATTAGGGTTATTCATTAAGGTGGAGTTCTCTGAGAAGCCAGGTATTAAAGAAGCTGAGGAAAATGAACTCACTACCTACTTAACTTAGAAAATGATGATACTTCATTTTCCCTCATTCTCAAAGAAATCCAAAGAAAACAATTTCAGAAAGATGCTTTAGTAATCAATCCTGTGTGGCTAAAGACCTTTCAGCTATTTTAATTTAGTCAAGCTTGAAATCATGAATAGAATGTGTGGTTAAGTTCAAATGCATAGACTTTACTGTCACTTCATACATAATCAACATCATGACCAATTAAATAATATTTTCTCAACTTTCATCAAGTGCTAAAATGCACAGATTTGAAGGTAGCTGCATGTTCTTCTCATAAATGACACATTAATATGCTCAAAGCCATTCTATGTATTCCATATGCATCTGGCTCCACAGCAGAGTGTCAGAACCATCCAAAGTCAAATCTCTCTGTGGCCTTTTATTTGCATTTCAACCTTCCAATTATTATTTGAACTGAGCCTTTGTCTCTTCACATATATGACAGGAACAATTATACACTCACAACAATTAAAATATTGTTGTAAGAATCAATGAGAAAATTTATGTGAAAGAGCCCTGACCCAAAGGGAGTGCTCACTAAATATAGATCCTGTCACTTTCCTTTCATATCCATCATGAATTGGAAATTTTTACCCACTTTAATCGTACATGTATTTAGAAAAGAGGGAATGCAGCATTGGTTTTGAAAAAGAGTTTTAAAATAAGTTTATTTCCAATTTGTTGGCATTATGAATGTTCAGCAATATGCCTTGCACCTCTCTCTAGCATATTGTGTTTGACATTCCCAAGAAAACTTAAATACATACATCTTCTATTGAAGTCATTGTGTGCTATCACTGTAAGAGTTATGATAGAAATAATTACAGAAATATTGCCAATCTATCACTGTGATGGCTCTGCACACTTTCCTGCTGCTTATTCTCTCCTTTCTATTCTATTTAAAGAAATATTACATGGTTCCTTGATATTCTACAGAAGATTGCAAAACTTAGAAATTCAAGTGGAGAAGGTACAAGGAAAAGCACACATATGTGAATTTACTGAACACTAAAATTTGGAAAAAAAGTGTTAAGTGTTGTGGGAGTCCTTATAAAATATGAAGAAGATCCTTGCAGATAATATATTGAAGATAATGAAATGTCTTAAATCTTGTAGGAATAAGATGCTATTACATAAAGAGATTAAAATCAGTGGCCACTAAAGAGCTATAATATAGGCCATTGTTAATTTAATCATAAAATGTAATTTTGTTGGGGAACAAAAGAACGTATTTTTGTTGTTTTATAGTGGTGTTTTTTCCCTCCACTGAAAATGGCCATATCAGATACACTGCAAAAACAGACACATCCATTTTTCTAGAAGAGAAAGACATGGTTTTGAAGAAGATCAATATTGCTTGAAGAGCAGAAGAAACATGTAACTTATAAAACCAAGTTCATCTGGGATTCATTCCAGAGTAAGGGGAAGTGGCAAATGTTCAGAAAAATCTGTATCTGCTATATTTTATGTCTCCCTATGAATTGGGGTAGTACCTACAAACTTCAGAAAAATGAATGTAGCTCTATATAGAAAAAGACCTTTAAAAATCATAATGAAGGTCCTGTTACTTTTATTTTAGAGACCAGCAGTCTTATAGAATTTGCTAGAATTTTTTCTCTGACCCATTTTATCTTACTGTTCTGTTTTCAGTTCTTGGCTCTAAATGATACATCTCCCTCAGCAATTTCTAAATTTTTAAAGTTAAGATTACTTTGCATTTAAGATGCTTTGGCAAGGGCTATAATGAGAATTTTAAATCTGAACGAAATCTCTTGAAGTTCTAAATGAGGCCATCAAAGAGAGCATTCACCAGATGGAACTAGTGATTGATCTAAAGCCTAGAGCCTTACTTTTAATCTCTTGTTTCCCAGCAAAGAGAAATTTTGTAGAATCTTCTCTCTTCTTAAAGACTTAGGTTAAAATAGAGGCACTATGCCTCATGTATATTTACAGAATGGGAAGTAGTACACCTTTGATCAAATCTCAATGAGGAGGCAGGACAATTTAAAAAGAATATGGATCACCCTCATTTGAGTTTTATCTTGGGTTGTTTTCTGTTGCTATAACACAATACCTGAAATAGAGGTTTATCTTGCTTATAGTTATGGAGGTAAATATATGGCTAAATATATGGCACTGGCAGATTGTAAGGGTCTTCCCACTGCATCACAGCATAGCAAATGGTATCCCATGACAAGACAGGGTAAGCATACTAACTTGGGTCTCTCTTCCTCTTCTGAAAAAGCCATAAATCCCATCTTGGGGACTCCATCCTCATGATTTCATCTAAGTCTAATTAGCTCCCAAAGGACCACATCCAAATACCATTAATACATGAATTTGTGGGGACCACATTCATACATAGCAGGGGTCCTACTATGTTCCCATCCATAGTTTTATTTCCACTGCTTGAGAGAAGGCAGGTTCCAACGGAGTCCATGTGCCTAGGCGCTGGCCTATGTCTGAGCTTATGATTATCCACGAAGTCTATGACATCTTCTGATGCTTTCAGACACTGCTAGGCTGTTTCTCAGATCCCTTCTACCTAGGCGGTGCTTCTTAGACTCTCCATTCTCTGTATACCATCTGGGTAGAGGACACTGAAAACAGAGGGAGGGCAGAAGCTAGGAAAAGTCTGACATGCCTGTGGATATTAGGGGGTTTTGATGTGGATGAAAAATTCTCACTACACTGATGGGTTTGTGGGTTATTGCAGTTAAACTAAGATGTCTGAGATAATTTCAAAAATAACTGTTTAACATGGGTTTAAAGTTTTTAAATGCTTCTAATAATAACATTGACCAACACCATCAGTAGTATCTGAGAGTTAATTTTGTGTGACAACTTGGGTAGGCCATGGTACCCAGATATTTGGCTAAATACATCCAATTTTCGCTGAGAAAGTACTTTTTAGATGACATTAATATTTAAATCACTAGACTCTGACTAGATTACACTCTAAAATGTGGGTGGGCCTTACCCAACTAGTTGAAAGTCTTAAGCAAGCAACAGACCTACCTCAAAGAATAGGAGGGAATACTGCCAGCAGACTTCCTTCAGACTTGAGCTGCAATATCAACTCTTCCCTGAGTCTTAAACCTATAGGCAAACTCTGCAGATTTGGAGCTTGCCAGTCTCAACAATAATGTGAACCAATTCTGAGTCATTAAAATAAATGTATGTGTGTGTGTGTGTGTGTACACCCTACTGGTTCCTTTTCTCTGGAAAACCCCATTATTGTGTCTATTTTAAAATCAAGACCAGCCCATGAAAGAGATTCATTGTGAAAAAGCACAGCCAATGTCAAGCACAATAGCATCCTAGGTTTATTTTGGGCTCAATGTATTTGTCATGGTGATATTTTTAGATGTTCTTCTCAAATCCTGGTACTAAGGATCCCTCATATTTTCAATTATAATTATAAACAATGAATACAAAATTTGAAAAGACTGACTCCAGAAGTTTGAAATGCAAAAACATGTGAACATAAGCTGAGAATAATTAATCTTTTGAAAATTATTTTTTGGCATCTACCTGTATTGGGCCTGTATTAGACTGAGGAATATAAAACTAATGAAAACATGGTTCCTGCCTATGGCAAATCATAGTTTCAAAACTAACAGCAAACACAACCAAATTCACATGCTTTTCTTGCTATGAATTATGATTTAGATATGAGGTATCCCCCAAAAGCTCGTATGTGAGATAATGCAAGAAAGTTTAGAGGTGAAATTATTGGGTTAATAGTCTTAATGTAATCAGTGCATTAATCCCCTGATAGAGATTAAGTGGGTGGTAACTGTGAGCAGGTAGGGTGTGACTAGAGGAGGTGGGTCATTGGGGGCACATCCTTGGGGTCTATATTTTGTCCTTGTTGAGTTAAGCTCTTTCTCTGCTTCCTGGTAACCATGTCCTGAGTTGCTTTCCTCCATGATATTCTGCCACACTTTGGGCCCAAAGCAATAAAACCAGCTGTGTATGGACTGAGACTTCTGAAAATGTGAGACCCAAAATAAACTTTTTCTCCTTTAAAGTTGTTCTTATCTTATCTTTTGGTCACAGACATGAAAAATTAACTAAAACGCTATGTAACTTTCATATTCTTCCCATTGGGAAGTAGAGTTGAGGTCTCTTCCTCTTGAACCTGGGTGGGCTTTTCTTCTCAATAACCACGGTGTGTCAGAAGTAATTAAACATTATTTTTGAGGCAAGGCCACAACAATGCTGTATTCTTGCACCTTACTCCTTCAAGATACTAGCTCTGGGGATAGCAAGTTGCCATACAATCAGTACAACATGTCCAAACAGGTCAACATGGGGAGACCACATTTAGAATATGTGTAGAGAGACTCATTCAACTCTCAGTTGCCCCAGAGCTCTGTTTCAGCTCCATTTAATGTCTAAACCACATAAGAGACTATTGAAGGGTGAACTATGCCTCTGCTATACATATGTTGAAGCCATAACTCCTAAAGTGACTATATCTGGAGATCTCTTTTCATCTTAATTATGTATACAATCATAAAGGTGGTGCCCTAATCAAACAGGACTGGTGTCCATATGAGAAGAGGAAGATATATCAGAGATCTCCCTTCCTTCACACATGCACAAAAGAAAGGCCATGTGAAAACATATTATGAAGAGGCCTTACCACAAACCACTCATACTGGCACCTTGATCTTGCATTTCTTGTTGTGGCAGCCTGAGAAGACCAGTAAAAGTACTAACACAAACACTTCGAGTCAGATCCATGCAGCAAATGCCTCCTCCAATTCCTGGCTCAAAAAAACTATACAAGGTAATAAAACAGTGATTCTCACTTTAAGTCACTTAAGTTTTGGCATGATTTGTTATATAATAATAATTAATTAGGATACTGCCCTTCAGAGCAGATAAAACACATACCTAATTATTACACATCAAAGTATTTTGTTAGTTAAGTTTTAAATTCTATAAGCTAGGAGATAAGAAAGGGAAGGACAAAAGTTTTTTGAACTGGAAATTATATAATATAAAATAATTGACCCCAGTTGGTAGATAGGATAATGGAAGCATAGATGGTTTTAAAGAGAAGAGAAAGATTACTGAAGACTCACTTGATTCATCTCATGGACTGAACTGTGTCTGCCCAAAATTTGTATGATGATGCCCTAATCCCTCATAGAAGCATATGGAAGATAGGGCCATACAATAGTGATAAGATTACATGAGATCATAAGGGTAGAGCCCAATCGAATGGAACCAGTGTCTTAGAAAATGAGGAAGAGACACCAGAACTCTGTCTCCATAACCTGAAGTGGTGAGAAGAAGGTAGCCATTTATAAGCCTGGAAAAATGTCCTCACCAGAATTTGACCATACCAGCTCCTTAATCCTGGATGCTCAGCCTTTAGAACTATGATAAAATAAATTTCTATTGTTTAAAGAACCTCATTTATTAGTATTTTGTTATGGTCATTTGAGATGAGTAATATAGGTGACCTCACACTCTTTTAGTGTTGAGCACAGAATCCTTCGTGGTTGTAGAAAAAATTAAAATATGTGTATAATTTGTCTGAATTACACAGTAACCTATGAGTGTCCCCACCATGGGTATCATGTTCAGTGATGTATCTCCAGCATCTGGGTCATGGCCTTTACCTGAGCCATAGCAATTGCTAGAGGAAGGGAGACTGGGAGGAGAAAGAAGTAGGAAACAGAAATCTTTTTAATGATATGGAACCTAATACTACCTAGTAGCATCTCTAAAATAACCTCAAGAAAGTAGCCTTCCAGAGAGAAAAAGTTGAACAGATCAAGTAATGGAATGGGATCTGTCAAAATAGAGAAAGTCTCTACCAATCATTGGGTTAACCAGTGTAGGCATATGTAAAAGGATGGTTTTATTTGTGTCCATGCTTTAAGCCTTTCATTCTTAAAACTTCTTCTTACTCATTATTTTCTATAACTAGTGAGTGCTGATAGAACTATTTGTTGGAATTAGTCTGGGGTGCAAGGCCTCCTACTAGTCCCCACCTCTCTTTCCAGCCTCCAACTGTTCTTTCTCTGTTGGCTTCCGTGTTTCTCCACAGGCTTTCCTGCACTCACTGTTCAATTCTTAAATGCTAATCCACATCTAGTTTTGGAGACTTTTCAATGTAGAGACTATCAATAAATGCACCTCACAAGTCTTTTTAATAAAAGAGTTTAAAATTTTTAAAGGCCAACTGCATGCAAAATAATCAAGAAGAGAACAAGCCATTAATTGTGGACTTAATTCAAAAGGGAGTGTAAAGCAGAAAATGAAAGGTAAGCAGAAATAGAAATTCAAATCTAAGATTTCACAGTACAGCATTTTACTGTCTTTGTGATTATAAGCATTCATTTATAAGGAATGGGTTCTTTAGTGAGTTTACTACAGACCCAGTTTTCACCTGGCCTTTTTCTATAATTCAGCATCCAGGTGGGAGGATAGACCAGGCCAACTCTTAATGTCCCTGGTTCCTGCTCCTTTGATTTCACAACTCTAGGGCACATTTAGACTTGCCAGGTTGATTATATAGAGAGTTTCGTAGAGGCAAAAATTGAATGAGAACTTCAGTTTACTTTAGCCTGAATATTACTTTGCTGTGTGGTTTGCTATTTAATCTTGTGTGCAATATGAGCAGTCGTATTCCTCAGTTTCCCCCAGAGGGAGCTGTTGTTTATTGAGATGGGACTAGGTTTCCCAATTTACTTTTTATGTAGACACATATTTCCTACTGGATCTTTTATTGAGTCTCTGCAGTAAGAGAAACTATAGAAATGTGGATATGTATAAGGGATACATACTTATTTCTGAATATGTTCAAATATGTAATAAGAGTTGAGTCCTGCATTACAGAATAAGCTAGTACATTGATGTGCTCTAACTATAAGCTACATAATAACTCTGTGGTACAAACCCTCAGAGAAAATAGGACTGAATCATAGATGATGAGCTGTGAAGACATTACTTTCTAGCTAGGAGGCAAAACTCCTGTGTTTTCAGTTAAGATAGGTGACATTAATCTTATTATGTCTTCCAACACTGTTTACAGACATGAGGGGGCAGGATCATTCTCTGACTCATCCTCAAAACCAACTTCAAACACAACTGGACAACACAGGTCACAAATATTTACTGATGATTCTGAATGAGAATAATAGGTGGGCTCAAACACTAATGAATTTTTCTTATATTAGAACAAATAAAATTTTTTTAAAAATTTAAAAATAATTTTTTGTACAATTGTATAAGATATAAGGTGATTCTAAAATTTTCACAAAGTGCACAGTGAAATCAATATCATTGCTTATACCAAGTTATATGTTATATTATCTGATTCATATGTAGGTTTAAGATTTTTTCAATACTTATAGAGTAGAAAATAATTTAAAGTATAATCTGACAGATGGAATGCTGATCATTTCACTTTTTGACAGAAATATTTTAATATGCAATCTACTTATCGCTGCTTCTGGTATATAATTATTATATTTGTCCTTAAGAATTTTTTAATATAGAATTGTCATCAAGTTTTGTTTACATCTCTAATGTTTCTGGAAGGACATAATTTCTAAGATCTGATGACTCCAATGGGTTTAGTCTATTTCTATAGCACCAATATGTGAATATCTTTGCCAATTTGTAGCCCCAGACTTAATGGTTACTCTGGCTTCAACTGGATTTCCATTGTGCTTGATTTGGGGGCATTCTGGATTTTCTTTGCAACTCACATGGCAATGCTCCTCACTTCCTATTCCCTGAGAACTTGTAAATAATGAGTGAGTTTTCACTGGGTGATTGCTTTGTGAAGAGAAATGAATAATTTACCTGATAATCATGGTCATCTATCAGTCTATGCATTTTTCCCTAATAAGTGATTTTGCTATGCTTTGCTAAACTTTTGCTGAATATTTCATGAGTTGGATGAGTACATTCCAGCATCTGTTTATAATGTCAACTAACATTTTTTTATGAAATGAAAGCTTGAGAGATGAGAATAGGAAAACTGGTTTTTAAAAAGATATATTACCTTTCAGAAAGGGGGCTCTCTGTACCTCAATCATAAAAAAGGTCTCCAGAGGTTTCAGAGTGATACACCATTTTCACATCTTGCATTCAAATAATCACGTTCTGTTCAGCATTTGCATACTTCTAAGAAGACCGAACTGTGCTTAAAGGTTTGAAAGATGGAATCATGGGATTGAGTACTTATATTCAAGTATTCTCTTGTGTTCAAGTAACATCAGAAGTCTGAGTACTGAAATCTCCTATTTAAATGCCACACTTCAAAGTTCAGGAAGCAAGCTAACATGTTTATTTGAGAATATTAAAGATATAAATTAATATTTTATTCACTGAGTGATTACTAGTAAGGAAGTGAAAAAATAAGTTGGAAATACACAATCTAGAGCAGGGAATTTTTTTAAAATTATCATATAAATAATACTTTAGAAATGATAATCTCCAAGGAAGTTTTAATTGTATAAAAATATGCATAACAATGTGCAGTTTTAAAAGTACTTTTATGTAAATGTTATCATGTTTAACATACTTTTAAATAATCTGAAATTTAGAATTTTATGCTAGTTTTTTAAAATCTAATTTGAAATACCTTTTAACTTTTAGAAGCTTAGAAGCAAAATGGAGGTAAATCGATCTAGTTTAGATTATGTATCATTGAAAATTATTTTAATTGATTTTTATATATAGTAATCATTTTGACTTCTTTCATTTAAAAAATGGCATCTAGTAGAATTTAAGTAATTACTTTGCAATTGGGCTTTACTAAAGCATGAAGACATAAAGAGAAGAGATTATGTCTTACTCAAATTTGTTTCAGTGCCTGGCATGGTGCTTGTCATATATGGGACACTCGACTCACTGTATGAATATTGGAAAAATTGAAAATTAACAAACACCTACAATTTTCCCACTACCAATTGAACAGTGAAAAGGATAACTTAAGAATAAGTTAGCAAGGTTTAGTCCAAAATGGATTGGATTTAGATAAAAGATGGATCAAATTTAGTACAAATAATAATAATCTTGGTTACAATTTTTAAAATAGACTCCATTTTATCAAAGATTTTGGAGTTCAGCCTAAATATTGATGATGTATAATATTTATATAATTGATAATGTATGAAATTTATAGAGTTTTGTAACTGAATAAGCAATTTCACATTATCTTATTTTCTCTTCCTGTGATATGGATATTAATATTTTATTTATTCAAAATAACAAAAACACAAAAGAGCATAAGGAACTTTTATCTCATACAAAGCTTGATATATCTATGTATATCTATGTAGACAGATAGCTATGCATGCCTAAAAATCAAGAGAGAAAACATTTCCAAAATTCTGTAAGCTTTCTAATGTCCTTCATTTTCATCATTGATCAATTTTGCCTTATCTTGAAATTCACATTGACAGAATTGTATACTGTATCTTTGCCTATTTTCTATCAATATACCATCTACAACTATCATCCATGTTGTTGCATATAACAATTCATCCCTTTTACTGCTGCTTAAAATCTGTTAAAAAATATTTGTTTATCCATTTGCCTGTTGTTGGGCATTTGGTTGTTTGCATTTTGTGCTATTATGAATAAAAATGCTGTGAATATTTTATACACATATTGTTGTTGACATATGGACTTATTTGTCTTTTGTATGTAACCAGGAGTGAAATTGCTTGGCCATAGGCCACACATATATTCAGTAGTAGTTGCTGAACAATTTTTCAAAGTGGTTGTACAATTTTGTACTCCTCCCAGAAATGTATTGTTGCTTGGTTCCATATGCTTATCAACACTACCTATTCCCAATCCTAAGCAGCTAGTAATTATGTCATAAAATTTCATCATAGATTATCTCCATTTGAAAAATAACAAAACTAAATGCAGATCAACTACATGGTTTGTCCATAATTGCAGACATGATGGAACTGGACCCTCTAGCTTGGTCTCTAATTTTGTATTTATTACTTTGCTTTCTTCTATTACACATTGATGATGGCTTTTCTTTCTTCCCTCTTTTCCTTCTGTCTTTTCTTGTCTTCATAATTTTTATTATGAAAAATATCAAACATCCAAAATGTAAAGAGAAGAAAATAAGAAATATCCTTATACTCATAAATTAAATTTAATAATTGACACTTTGCCATATTCATGTAGTTTTTAAGATTCAATTATATAAATCCTACCTGAATTTATTAGAATTTCTTATACACAATCTTTTTTTTTTCTTTTTCTTTTTGGTACCGGGGATTAAACTCAGGGGTTCTCTACCACTGAGCCACATTCCCAGCATATTTTGTGTTTTTTATTTAGAGACAGCATCTCACTGAGTTGCTTAGTGCCTCGCCATTGCTGAAGCTGGCTTTGAACTTGTGATTCTCCTGTCTCAGCCTCCCATAGTGCTGGAATTACAGGCATGCACCACTGCGCCCAGCTTCTTATACAAAATCTTAAAAATCACAAAGAATAAATTCCTAATATTATCTAACACCAAGTGCTTATTGTAAGGATCTATTTTACAGCTATCTTGTTCACAATAAATTTCAAAGAAAGACAATATATTCCCTTTGTTACCACTCAGTGATAATTTCAAGAATTCAAATGCATGTTTTTATTTTTATATTATTATTATTATGTGGCAAGGTATTCCATTAAATCTAGATAAAGGTTTTTCTCTTTATAAAACCTTTCTAGTGTCTAGGTGTTACAGAATATGGCATAGCTAAACATTCTGTTAATTTTTTATTTAACATTTATTAAAATATGACACATTTGGATGCTGAATACAGTGCAAGACAGTGGATAGTGCACCAATGTACTAAATATTTTATCTTCAAATGACAAAGTAAAACAACAAAAAATCAGAAGTGCTCAAGTAAAACTATGTGAAAAATTCAAGTGATGTTTGGTAAAATAATTTATCTCTTTTTATTCTCTAAGGGGATTACTATTACTATCACAGTCTTTTCCTCACATATAATTTCCATTCTCAGAACTGATTTACTTTATTGCTGCTATTATTACTGGTGGGTGAAACACCAGAGGAAAGGAGTCTCATTCATTTTGAATAGAAAATCAAATGAACCATATACACCATACTCAATGAAAAGGTGCATTAGATTTTTCTTATTTATTCAATTAAAATTAGAGCTTATTTGAATATTGATGGCATATTTTAGAGCAAATATGTGAAAAAGAAGCTCACTGCTATTTTGTTTCTGTTTGAGGTGGTATGTTTATTTCCTTACAAGTTTAGCCCACTATGTGTGCTATAAAGAATGACCCAGATGCTCATAAAATATCACAGGAGTGACCAGTTCTTTTGAGGCTGCTGCCATATTTGTTCCTCATTAGTCCTAAAACTATTGACCACTACATACTACATTACTTTGGGATTATTTAGATTTGCACAATCCTTGCCTTGAAAAGGTAGGAAAAATCAAAAAATCTCTGTTGGATAAGTTTCTTCTGAGTAGAATTTTTTTAAAAAATGAAGATGGTTTCCTTTTAAGAAGGAATTGTGGGTTTGGGGGCAGATCTCAGTGGTAGAGCACTTGCCTAGCATGCAGAAGCCCTAAGCTCAATTCCCAACAGAGCAACAACAATAACAAAAAACAAACAAACAAAGCATAAATTGCCCTTTTGACTTTTGATTGATACATATCCTACCAGCCATCTTTGTGAAGTCTGGGCAAACTGAGTTTCCTCATCATTTGCTCTTTTCTAGAGGTTGTGTCAGGAGTGAAATAGAGACCACCTTTGCTAAACAGAGCAAAGTGCTCCTTGAGGGTCTTTGGGAAAATCTCCTTACACAGTTGATTTGAGTGCTTGATAAGAATGCAAAGAACACCAGTCAGATGCATGCTAGAAACTTCTAGTAAAGTAGAGATAAATCCAGAAAGCAATTGTTTGGTTTATAAATCTTTCATTTTCTCCTATGTTCTAAGTGTTGGGAGAATATTTTTCCAGGGGGAGTGTCAGGATATAATTTTATCCAGCATAACTACTAGACTGAAATTAAACTCTCCATATCATTGACAGTAATTGTCATTTAGACGAGAGTACAATTTTTTCTCTCCATGGACAGCAAGGTACAAGTGAGTATAAGTACATTCTTTTTTTTTTTTTAATTTAATTTTTTAGTTTTAGGTGGACAGAATATCTTTGTTTTTATGTGGTGCTGAGGTTCGAACCCAGTGCCTCACGCGTGCTAGGCGAGCATGCTACCACTGTGCCACAATCCCAGTCCAGTATAAGTACATTCTTACAGATGGTTTTTAACATGCTCTGTCTGGTCCAGCCAGAGTCCCTGTTCTCCATGATGAGGAACTCTAGGACGTCCACATGGTATTCAACTATAGGTGCATTCACATTTCTGTGACTTGCACTATCCAGCAAGGACTGCAAACCCTCTTGGGCAGGAAATTCTCCCCAGGCTTGACTTTCACACAAGACAGAGAACCCATTCATCAAACACCCAGAGAGATCCATTGCCTCCTTTGCAACTCCAGCATTCAGAGATGATGTTACCTTCTGGCTCCTTTCCACAAAGAGGTTCACTTTTATTCCAACTGAGTTTTTATTGGGAAAAAAATAAAAGCAAGTAAACTCTCCCAAACTCTTAGGACTGGCTGAGCCACAGGTTTGAATCTTTTATATAGAGGATCTATTTCTCTTTCTCCAGAGTGATAATATTTTTACTTACACACTTATTATCATGATGCCCTTAAATTATGGAATTTTTGCCAAACATAAGCCCAATAAAATTGATTAGTTCATCATATTTGCTTATAAGAATGACTTTTGGAATAGAGCGCTCTATTTACAATGTTGATACAGTTCAATGAAAACAAGAAGAACAGATGGGAAAGCAAGAAGTTGGCACAGAACGATGGTAGGGAAAAATTTCCTAAAACATTAAACTTTGGAATAGTTAGATTAATAAAAATTTCAGAAACTTCTTTTTAAAATGTCTCTAAATTCACTTAAAGGTAGTAATAAGAATAAGATGTAGAAACAAAGTAACATCATTAACTAAACTAGGAAGTTCAGCTACCACAATTTACAAACATCCACCTGGACAATCATCTGAGTGAGAAATAAGATTCTCTTAGTTTTGAACAACTTATTTCAATTTAGGGATTTTTATAGCAATTGTGTTTCTAATATTGTCTTAAAGCCAGCAGAGTCCCAATTTAAACAATGAGACTGAGATGGACCAGGTAGTACATATTTGTAATCCCAGTTACTTGGGAGACTGAGGCAGGAGGATCACAAGGTTAAGGCCAGCATCAGCAACTTAGTGAGACCTTGTCTCAAAATAAAAAAATAAAAATGACTAGGAATGCAACTCAGTGGCAAATCACTTGCCCAACATGTTGGAGGCCATAGGTTTGATCCTGTGCACTGCAAAAAAGAAACAAAATTAAACATTAAAAAAAAAGAAAAATGTCAGACTGATTCTAAAGCTCATATTTTCTCCCATTCATTCCTTTGGTAGTAAACATTTCTCTTAATAACAAAAAGTGTACTAAATTAAAAAGTATACTAATCTTTTCATATTAACTATCATATCAGAAAAAAATTCACTTTCAGAACTTTCTAGAAGAATCTACCTTTTATATGTCATATAGTCTAAAGGACTTATTCTAGCAAACTTATGATATATTTCTACTTCTATAAAATATTATTATTCAATTATGAGAAAACAATCCACTAGGAAACTACCATAACTTTGTTTCTTGCATTTTATCAGTTTCCACATTTTCCTTTGCTGCTTTTCAAATTAAATACTAAATAGTTGTCATGAGGATAAACTAATTAACATCAGCTGGCACACAGGAAGTATAGAACTCCTCTGTGCAGGCAGGTGAGAAGATAGCAACAGGCAACAACCAAGAAGCACAGCTTCCTACACATCAGAACAGTCCTGAGAGCCTCAGAGCTCCTCGTGGTCCAGTCTGATTGGGGCAAGTTCCCAACAAGCTATTCAAAAAGCTCAACCATTTTCAGGTGACATTTATATTCCCTTGGCCTCTCTTGACCATTATGAGAAATCTGGCTAAGTGTTTGTTGACTCGCACATTTCTAAATGTTTCCAGCCTCTACATCAGTGGATGAACCTCTTTCCAGATGCATCATTCCTGAGCAGAGGCTTCAGCTCAATACGGGTCCATACCCAAACATTCAAAGTATTTCAAAACTTAGGATTGCTCATAAGTGTCTCATTCCAAAAGAGACCTTAGATGGTCTGTTTTTTTATTTCTGTGGAATTTAAAATAAACTATAATAGTTTTATATAATTATGTATTATTTAAATTCCTATGCATTGCATCCTTAAAATAACAAGTTCTTAGATTTGTGACCTGACTTTTTTTCTCTTTTGGTTCTATCCTAGGAAACCTAGGAATTATTTTTTAGATATTTAAAATCATAATTAGTCATTTAAGTATTGCATTAAGGGTTTTTATTTTTTTTTAAATCAGGCTTTAATTTCTGCCAGAATAAAAAACAACATGAGTAGTGGACCCAAGCCAACCACAGAGGAAAAACAAGGTATCTTGAAATAGAAGGGGAAAATGTCCATGGAAAATCCCTGGGGATGACTACTAAGAGAGTAGTCTGAAGCAGAGTTTGGCTTGCGGTAGCAATGAGAAAATAGATTAGAGAAACAACTTTTAAACTTTACTTTGTCCTCTTAATGTTATTGGTTTGAAACCATACCTGCATCCTCACTGCATAAATGGAGGAAGGGGATCATATGTTGGTAAGGTTGTCCTATAACAGAATATAAAGCATGTGTAAAAATTGTATTTGGGTGTGGTGTGGACTAACACAACCATGTAATTGCCTATCTAGACTATCACTCTTCTGCCTCACCCTTTCTGTACTCCTAGGGCTCTTAGATTACAAACTAGAAAGACAACCTCCTCCTGGTGGCATTTCTACTACTGAAAATTCCTCACCTAAAAGATGTTTAGTGGAGAACAAACAGCAAACATTCTAATTGTCTTTGGAAATCCAGTTCTTTCTGTCCTAAGAGTTCTCACCTTTTCTGGATCTCAATAGAGGTAAAAGCACATTAGGTTCCGGTTTTGCCTTTCCCTAATACACTTTATCATATATGGAAGCCAGTATCCCTCAGGGTACCTAAGTCCAAAGGCCAAATTGTACAAGTACAATTATCTCAAAAATTATAGTCTGAACAGCATACACCATCTTAAATAGAAGAAGAACAGATGAATTAAATGTCACAAATCAGCTTTTCCCAGAATCTGAAATAAGGATTTTCTGTGTAAGTGATTCCCAGAAGAAACTGGTGAGACTCAGGGAAATTAAAAGGGTATGGTAACAGGCAAAGTTATTGCAGGTGGTAGCTGCAGTCTGATCCTTTAAGGGAACTCTGGAGTTATACTCCACATTTCTCAGATCAAGGTAGCAGGATCTTTTATACTTTCACATTGTTTATAGGGAATAAAAGAGATGGAAGAGACTATTTGAAGATCTATGGGCTCTTGCTAGGAAAACATCACCAGTATTCAGTAGCAGTCTTCTGGAAAAGAGCTGAAGATGCTGGCTGTTGAAGAAGGAAACCCACCAAAACCAGGAGATCCTAGGGATCTGAGTGGGCCACCAACATAACCCACTAAAATCCACTTCTTGCTCCACTCAAATATATTTGTATCTCACATTAAGTTCATTATATCTTGTGATGGATTCCTCATATAATGATTGAATTAGTGTCCAAAGCACTTAGAGACTTGAACAAAGAGAGGTGAAAAAATTGTTAATCACAACAGATTGGAGTGACAAAGAATTGGTTAGTAAAAGAGAATCCTAAATAATATAATACCGAAAATAAGAAGCATCCACTACTTCTGAGCCTGAGAGAGAACCTCAAGGAAGAGACCCCAGGGCTGAGATCCAGACCTTGTTGGGAAAGGTATGACCAAGGCTCAGTAAATGGAAGAGAAGAAAATGGGGTGCTGCACTAGCAGATCATGCGAAAGATGGGCACTCCATTACTTACCCATAAGCTGCCTTCTCAAGGGTAGGGAAAAAGCTGTTAATGGGAGCTGTCTGGTTCTATTACGAAATTGACCAAGTAGCTGGGGAATGAAGTAGCCACTTGTGTTTCAGGAATCTGCCAAGAGAGACTTACTAGAAGGCAAAAAATTTTTTTCATGCTGCATCTCTCTAGCCTTATTTTGGCAAAGCTAAAATCTTAGCAGCTGGCAAAGGAAAAATAGTTCAAGGACCCAATTGCAATTTCTGATTAAACAGTGAAGGGTAAATTTGAAATTGAGAAATAATAAATTGGTAACTAGCACAATAATTGAAAATAGAACTTATAAGAGATCATAGACATTATCTGCTCCATCAAAGATTATTTTTTCTTTCTTTCCTTTCTTCCTTTCATTCCTTCTTTTTCCCTCTCTCTCCCTCCCTCCCTCCCTTCCTTCCTTCCTTCCTTCCTTCCTTCCTTCCTTCCTTCCTTCCTTCCTTCCTTCCTTCCTTCCTTCCTCTTTGTTTTATTTTTTTGAGATGGGAGTCTCACTATGTTGCCCAGGCTGGCCTTGAGCTCATTATCTTCCTGCATCTGTCTCTGGAGTAGCTAGTACTATAGGAGTGCACCACTGTGCTCAGCTTAAATCAAGGATTTAAAATGTTCATAATAAAGGCAATGGAAGAATATATTATCAATATTTTTAAATCTTAAGAATTAAAAAATTATAAATATTTGGTACAAAACCTGTAATTAAATAATGTAATATGATAAATAACAGAATGATAAAAGGTGAAAATAAACTATGGTGTTAGACTGTTAATCTGAGGAACTCTGCTAGATTGAAGCACAGAACGTAGAAAAACATTAAAAAAAAACAAAGAAAAAAGGTAAGAATCACAGATTATAGAAATAGATGTAGCATGATACAATAAATGACATGTGATAGTGGGAAAAATATTAGATAGGAATAGATATTAAAACATAATGGAGATTAATGTCACAGATTTAAAGAAAGAAGAAACAGGCACAGTTTAAAAAAGGAGAGACAAGAAAGCTCACACACAGATACATCATAATGAGATGCAGTACTATGAAAAACAGGGAATTTTTTTTAAGGCTTTAGATAGAACAGAACATCTTCAAAAGAAGAGAATCAGATGAACAGCACCCTTCTTCCTACCAACACTGCATGTAAAAAGACAGTGGAGTAATATTTTTAAAGTATCAAAAGAATACAACTTGGAAGTTAGTGTTGTATATTTTTCTTATATTGTATTTCAATATCAGGGCATAATTTTAAAAACATATTCAGGTACTTATGCCTTTGAAATTATAATACATAAAAGCCTACAGGGAAGGCACTTTAGGAGAAAGTACTAACAAAAATATACTGGAAATATTGCAAGATACAAGAGAAGTACAGTTTTAAGATACTGTAGAATTGTTATTTTTAGAAAAGTATGATAGCAGGCTGTGGTGGTGCACACCTGTAATCTCAGAGTCTTGGGAGGCTGAGGCAGGAGGATTGCAAGTTAAAACCAGCCTCAGCAACTTAGCGAGACCCTGTCTCCAAATCAAAAAATAAATTTAAAGAAAAAGGGCTAGGAATTTGGCTTAGTAGTTAAGTGCCTCTGGGTTCAATCCCTGGTACAAAATAACAATAATTATAATAATAACAATTGATAATTGATAATTCTCCGTAAAAAATGAAAAATTTATATATGTTCGTAAGAGCCTAGAATTGAAAATGCACAATGTAAAATCATGAACATTTAGGAGAGGATCTGGGAATTAGATATTTTGAAAATTTTAAAATTTTTGTTTTATCTTAGAAATATGTAGACATTTTTACATAGGCAAGAAAGTAGACAAATAACAGAAAGAATGGTAAAATTAAAATAAAAAATGTGAAAATACATAATCATTGTTGTTAGGTGATTAAAATTAAAGTTAAGAAGCACAAGCTTCTAGACCATTAAAAAATTCAAGCTATATGCTTCTTATAAAAGATAAATTTAACATATAATATGCAAAAATTGAAAGTTGAAAGATGGAAAAAGGATACATCAGGAACAAACCAATCAAATGGTGTTGCTCTACTGGCATCAATCTAAACAACTGTAAGTCAAAAAAATTCATTAAATTCCCTGTCTAGTACCTTAAAATAAAAAAAAAATTATGATCAAAATAACATTGAAAGAACTTTCCCAAATGAAGTCAGGAGACCATTAGGAAGCAGGATTTATACACAATTTGAACTACTGCCTAGGAATGTGGATTTCAGTTTCCTTTACTCTTTGCAGGCATTAGAACAATTACACAGTGCACAGAGACTAAAGATGTATATCCCGAGGTTATTGAACTCTTGTTTTAGGGGCATTTTTACTAAATATCTACTTTATTTTCTAGCAGTTACATAGACCCTGACATATAGTATTTCTCTTTTCTCAATTTCAGTAGCAGCTTCCCATCAAAGAATTTTTATCACTTTGTATATACTCACTTCAGCTCAAATACTCCCTGTCTTCTTTGGAACACTGATTCAGAACTATCTGAATCTCTCCTGAATTGCAATTCCTAAGACCCTAAATAAACTCCTTTTACTTTTATGGTTTCTAAATTTGAATTGACTGATGACACTAAAATATTTAATTCATTAGATGTTAAAATATTCTAAAACTGCAAACATAAAATATCCTCAAAATAAATGTATAAATTAAACATGAAATTGCAGAAAGAAATGAAAAAATATTTACCATCACAGTATTCTACTATTGCTGAATGAAAAATTATATATAGATGTCTGTTAAGTCCATTTGATCTATAGTGTAGTTTAACTCTGATGTTTCTTTGTTGATTGGGAGTAGAGTCTGGATAACATATTTGTGAGCATGGGGTATTGAAGTTATGCACTATTATTGTATTGGTGTTTATATGTCCCTTTACATAAAATAGCGTTTGTTTTATGAAATTGGGTGTGCTAAAGTTTGTCATTATATCTTCTTGGTGGATTTTAGCAGTATGTGGTGACCTTCTTTGTCTCTTCTAATTTTGGCTTGAAATGTTCTTTGTTGGATATGAGAGTAGCTTCTCCTGCTTTCTAGGGGATTCAATTTTCACAGAATATCCTTTTTCATCCTTTCACTTTCAGTCTGTGTGTGTCTTTGCCAATGAGAAGTGTTTACTGTAGGCAATATATAGTTGGGTCTTATCTTTTTTTAATCCAATTGGCCAGTCTGTGTCTTTTAATGGAAGAATTAAGTCCATATATTATAGGAAAGTTCATACATTTATTTTTGTCATTTTGTTTTTTATCTAATGTCTGATTCATTCCTAAGTCTCATTTGCTTCTCTGTTCTTCTAATGAGGTTTATTTTTTCCCATGCTGTCTTTGTGTTTATCTTCATCTTCTGCATGAAGGATTACTTTAAGTATCTCCTCTAAGGCTGGTTTAGTGCTCATGAATTCCTTTAATTTATGTTTATCTTGGAAGATCTTTACCTCTCCTTTAAATCTGGGAGAAGAGTCTTGCTGGATGTAATGATCTATAGTGTTTTTTTTCCAGGTCTTGCGATCTACCATTCCATATCCTTCGGGCCTTCAGAGTTTCTTCTGAGAAATCTTCTGTTATTCTGTTGGGTTTGCCTTTATAAGTGACCTTTTGCTTCTCTTTTCCGCTTTTAGTATTCTTCTTTTGTATTTTTGGCATTTTAACTATAATGTCATGGACAGGTTCCCTCTGCCTGTCAGAACTCTAGGATGTGGGACCATACTTCTCACTGCCTACAATTCTCAGCAGAGTTGTATCACAATCATTTTCCTGGGTGTCTGCTGAGCCAGTTAATTTGGTTCAATCACATGCAACATCCAGTAAATGCTGAGTGCCCATGGTTCACCATCTCCTTCTTCAGCATATCAAATCTTTAAAGGTATGGAATTATAGGGGTAAAATTTAACCTTGAATGTATTTGAAAAGCATAAATTATTAAAATGAATAAATTAAGTGTCAAACTTAGTAAAATGAAGATAGAATAAATCTAAAGAAAATAAATAGAAGGACATAACACATTAAAAAAAAAGCTTTTCTTTTATTGATTGGAAGTAAAGACATAATAGGAATGACTAAAAAGCCAAAAGTTGGTTTTTAAAGAAGAGTAACAGACAAGAAAAACATCTGGTAAAATCTCATGAAGAGAAAGAGAGGGGAAGGCTCAAATATATAGCATTTTGAATGAAAAATGGGGTAGGAGGGCTAACTACAGAAATAAGAAAGAGTTTTGAAAAATAAAACTGCTATTAACATTTGCCAACATAAATACTTAAATAAACATATTCTAAGAAGCATAATTTGCCAACTTACAGAATTAATAATAAGCCTGGTAGTTCTGTAAATATTTTTAGTTTAAAGCAGTAGCTTAACTTTTCCAAAAAAGACAGTTTTATAGGCAAATTCCGCCCAATTTCCAGGAAAACATCACATTGATTTTATGCATTCTCTTCAAAAAATAGGCAAAATAAATATTTTCTCATTTACCTAATGAATCCAGGGTACTCTTGACACAAAATCAAGGAAGCACATTATAAGAAAGAAAAGTGCTAAGCAAGACAGTCATGTTGAAGGGCAAACTCCTACATTAATGTGCCTTTGAAATGTCTTTCCCTTTCATTTCTAAACCTTTTTTGGAAAAGTTAGGAAGAATTAGTCAAGATCACCAAGGCACTATCTTTCCTACAGTAAACTTGGCTCATTATAACATTCAACTGAGCACATCCAGATTTGTCTGTCATCTAAACCTATTTAATATGCGCTCTATGATCTTTAGCTGAGCATGGCCATAATTGTGTCCACCATCTTTTCTCCTTCAAAATGAAACTGAACTAAGTATGCTCATGAATGTACCCACTTCTAAAATGTCTTTCCTTATGACTATATATAGGTTCCCCAAATAAAATCCCAATAGCTGTGTTCCTTGAGGAGAGCACTGCTTTGGAAATAACTCCAGTGCTTTCCTTACCTGCAGCACATAATGAATCTTTCTCCACTCTTCTATCTCCTGGTCCTGCTTTGTAGGCTTTGCACTCACTAAGATGCAAACCTACTGCATTTGGTTACAAAAGTGCAAACCCATATTTCACATAAACATAAATGCAAAATTGCAAATAATATATTGGCAAATCAAGTTCAGATATATACTGAAAAACAATATTTCATGGCCAAGATTTATTCTAGGAATTTAACAATTGTTTAATATACAAAAATAAATCAATATAACTCCACACATTATGAAAACATGGATAAAAATCATATTATTTTAATTGATGTAAAGAAAGTACTTGATAAATTTAAACATAAATCCCTGACTTTTTAAAAAAGTTTAATCTAGGAATAAAAATAAATCTTTAATTTGAAAATTTTATCTACAAAATTCTATTGTAAATATTATACTAAAAGGGAGAAGTTAAAAACTTTTGTTCATTATTTGAAGCAAACAAGTATTTCCATAATTGCATATTTTATTTAATATCATATTACATGCCCTTGCAAATTATACTAGAGGTTCTAGCTATAGCATAAGAAAAAAGGAGAAAAAGAAGTATGAAGACTTAAAAAAGTTAAACACAAATTTGCAAATACAACCAAAGAATGGTTATAGATAAAGAAGATCCAAGGTTATATATGGGTAGATTATTAGAATAAACTGCTTTGAATAAATCATTTGCATTTCAACATACCAGCAACATGCAGTTAGAAAATTAAAATTTGGGAAATATTTAGTGCATCATGAAAATATTATATATCTAGAAATAAATATATCAAACATGCAAAACCTGTATGCAGAAAACTATATAAACACTACTGAGTTTTTCAAAAACACTAAAGAAATATATTTGAAAAATTCAATATTATAAAAATATCAATTATTTTCTAATTGACCAATTTGTTATGTAATAACAAATAAAATGTTGCCAGATTTTCTTTGGGGACTAAGATAATAATTGAGAAGTTGGTCCTAAAATTGTATATAAATGCAAATAACTGAAATTATCCAAGAAACTCTTGAAGAACAAAGTTAAGAAAGAATAACTTGCTGTACTTGGGGCTGGGGGTATGCCTCAGTGGTAGAACACTTGCCAGGCACATATGAGGCAGTGGGTTCGATCCTCAGCACTGCATAAAAGTCAATAAATAAAAATAAAGGTACTGTGTCTATCTACAACTAAAAAATAAAAATTAAAAAAGAATAACTTGCTATATTCTATATTAAGCTTATAAATGTATAATAATTAAGTCAATGGGATATTGATACAAGAATGATCAACAAAATAAGATAAATAAGAAATCTAGCAACAGACTTAAAGCATATATGGCACCAGATAATTGACAAAATGTCACTTTAGAGTAAAATAATTTATATAAATCAATAATAAGATAAGCAACTCAATTACAAAAAAGTAACAATAAAAATGGGTAAAAGACATGAACGCATAATTAACAATGAAGCTATCCAAATAATCAATAAGTTCATTAAAACATTTCCAAATTCAGTAGTATCCAGAGAGAAATAAACTAAAACCACAATGAAATATTCCAGTTTAGGGGTCAGATAAACATACCCCACACTATTTTCATCAATAAACAAAGATTTTAAAACCTTGGCAGTATGTAGAAAGGAGCTGTTTGAAGGCACAGAAAATTAAATGATAGCAGGAAAATTGGGGAAGAAGTCAAGACTCAAGTATTGTTGAATACTCAATGTTTTATGTTTCCTCCCTGCTCCTCCCAGTGTCCTCTGATCTGAACTCAAAGCACTAGTGACCCAAAAAATAGCCACTAGATATAAACAGTGAATACCTCTAGTCCTAGGTTAGGAGCTGGAGAAGGAGCACCTAATGCTCAGTAAGAGATCAGCATTGTGGTATTTTCATTTCCCCTTTTATCTTTTTCTTCTCTGGTACTCCACTTCCCAAGCAGTTTCATGGTGTTGGTGGTAATGTTGGAAAATGACCATTAAGGAGAGCCCATAAAAAATAAAACAAAAATTTAAAGACGGTAAACATTCTTTGCAGTTGATGACACTAGAGTTACAAGAAGGTTACACTAGCCCCCAATGTCTTTTCTCTTTCTGTCCTTTTATTGCTTAGCCCTGTGAGTGAAATCATGAATTTAACCAGCATAGTGGTATAATTAAACCCCTAGCCACAGGATTAAAAAAAAAAAAGCTTATTTATAGCAAAAGTAGTAGCAATGTATAACTAAAACATTGCAAAAAGGATGGGAGGAATGGGGAATATACATTTATAAAATTCTTATATGTGAAACAGTATGTGATTTTGTGATGTGGTAAGAAACATATATATTTGATCTTTGTTCCTGGTTCCTGATACAGGAACTTCTAAAGGCCTTAGAATTTCCTAAGTGATAAAGTGAAAAGAACATCTTTTGATGTCCATAATAAATGCCTTTCAAATATTCCCAGGTTTATGCTAATGAGGTTGCCCTTACTGGACCCACAGATAGATTCAGTATGGAAGCCAACAGCCAGAGGACCAGTGAAGTGATTAGAGAGTGGAGAGTATGGGAACTTTCTATACTATCTACTCATCTCCCAGGATAGGAGAGGGGCTGGAGATTTGACTTAATAACCAAATGCTAATATTTAGCCAATCATGCCTGCATAATGGAACTTCCATAAAAACTCTAAGCAATACAATTTGTAAAGCAGAGGGTGGCATAAAAGGAAAGGACATATAAGATTTGAATTTCTCTTCTTCCATGCCTTGCTCTTACTCTATCTCTTCCATTTGACTATTCTTGACTTATTCCTGAGTTGATAAACTGTTAATAACAAATAAAACCCTTTCCTGAGCTCTGTGAGTCATTCTAGAAAATTTCTGTACCTAAAGAATAGGCTGCGGACCTTCAGCTTTAGAGTTGGTCAGTCATAAGTGTGAGGGGCATAGAACTCGAATTGGGATCTTGAAGTAGGGACAGTTTCATGGGATTGGTTCCATAATATGTGAGGTCTGCACTCATTCCAGGTAGTTAGTATCAGAACTGGATTAAATTGTTAAGATATCAGATTGGTATCCAGGGAGTTCAAGAATAGGTTGGCATAAAGAAAAACACTCACAGA
This sequence comes from Geosciurus inauris, assembly GCA_004024805.1. Taxonomy (NCBI): domain Eukaryota; kingdom Metazoa; phylum Chordata; class Mammalia; order Rodentia; family Sciuridae; genus Geosciurus; species Geosciurus inauris. The sequence continues at coordinate 126,269 of PVHX01001588.1, forward strand.
TTGGTGCTGGAAATATTGGAATGAAAACACAATTGATGTAACTTTATCTGGTTTGCAACCAGAGAAATGGAAAAACTGAGCTCTATATATGTGCTATGACTTGAAATGCAATTAAATAAACTAATAAAAAAAAGAATAAAGAGTCAAATACACTTAAAAAATAGTTCAGATAGTTTAATATTATTTGGGTTGTGATTAATTAAAGATGTAAGTATATATACGCATACACCAATACTGAAAATAGTGAAGGCAAAATGAATCATAAAAATAAGCAATCCAAAAATGGATAGAAAAAGACATAACTAGAACATAAAAGAGAAAGAAGAAATAGAAATGAGCTAGCAAGGTGGTAAGTTTTCATCCAATTATATCAACAACTGCATTACATACAAAATATTCAAACATCAATTAAGAAGCAAGTGATCTAAAGACCAATTAAAAGAGAAGAAAAAAGTAATATAAGTATGCTATATACAAGAAACCCACACTGAATTTAAAAACACAAATAGGTTAAAAGAAAATAATAAGATATACCAAAAAACCCTAATAAAGGGAATGCTGGTGTATTCATAGTAATAAAAGACAAAGTAGACTTGAGAACAAAGGATATTACCATGGAGAAAGAGGGATATTACATAAAGGAGCGAATACACCAAGAAGACTTATAAATCCTATATATCTAGGCATCTAACAGCAAGGGTTCAAAATGAAGGAAGCAAAACTAGTGAAAATGAAAACAAAAATAGAAAATCTATAGTTTTATATATCTATAACTATATCTAATTATAGTTGTAGATTTTTGGGGGGAGTACTGGGTACTTGACCACTGAGCCACATTCCCAGCCCTGTTTTTATGTTTTATGCAGAGACAGTTGTTTAGCGCCTTGCTGTTGCTGAGGCTGGCTTTGAACTTGCGATTCTCCTGTCTCAGCCTCCCAAAGGGCAGGGGTTACAGGCGTGTGCCACCGCGCCCGGCTAGTTGTAGATTTTATTACTCTATCTCAGTAAATAATAGAACAGGTAGACTGAAAATTAGTTAGTAATAGGAGACCTGGACAAGACTATGTATCAACTCAACCTAATTAATATTTAGTGAATACATTGATAATAACATACAAAAAATAGTGAATATAGTGATAATAACATACAAAAATGCTTTTTCATCATAATGGAGTTAACTTTTTCCCACTGGTTATTTTTAGTTATACATGACAATAGACCTTATTTTTACATAATTATGAAAGCAAGGAATATAATTTGTGCTGATTTAGTCCCCAGTACTTCTCCCCTCCTACAACTCCCTGTTCCCTTCCCATTACTCCACTTTTCTACTATTTCCTTATAGTTATTTTTCTAAAGTAGATGTACATGATGGTGAGATTCACCAAAGTGTCTTCATATATGTACATAGGAATGTTATACAGATTCATTCCACTGTCTTTCCCTATCCCATCCTTCTTCCCTTCCCTTCATTCCCCTTTTTCTAGTCCACAAATCTTTCTTCTATGCTTTTCTTTTTCATCCTTGCATACCTTATTTTAAATTAGCTTCCACATATTAGAGAAAACATTCACCCATTGGCTTTTGGGGACTGGCTTATTTCACTTAGCACAATGGTCTCCAGTTCCATCCATTTACCAGCAAAATTCATAATCATTTTTCTTAATATCTGAATTATATTCCATTGTGTAGCAATAATATTCCACATTTATTTATCCATTTATCTGTTGAAGGAAACATATATTGGATCCATAGCTTAAATATTGTGAATTGTGCTGCTATAAACATTGATGTGGCTGTATCACCATAGTATGTGATTTAAAATCCTTTGGATAAACCAAAAAGTGGGATAACTAAGTCAAATGGTGGTTCCATTCCAAGTTTTCTCAGCAATCTTCAAACTTCTTTCTAGAATGGTTGCATCAACTTGCAGTCCTACCAACAATGTATGAGTGTATCCTTCTCCCTACATCCTCACCAACACTCATCGTTACTTGTATTCTTGATAATTGCAATTTTGACTGGAGTGAGATTAAATCTCAGTATTGTTTTAATTTGCATGTCTCTAATTGCTACAGGTGTTGAATTTTTTTCATATGTTGACCATTCATATTTCTTCTTGTGAAAAATGTTTGTTTAGTTCCTTTGCCCATTTATTGATTGAGTTATTTGATTTATTTGTTTAAGTTTTTGAGTTCTTTGTATATTCTGAATATTAATGCCTTATCTGAGGAGCAGATGGCAAAGTTTTTCTGATTCTGTAGGCTTTCTCTTCATGTTCTATGTTGTTTCCTTTGCTGTCAAAAAGAACTTTTTAATTTGATGCCACCCTATTTATTAATTATTAATTTTAAGTCTTGTTAAGGAAGTCAGCTCCTGAATCAACATGTTGGAGTTTGGGGCCTATTATTTTCTTCTAGTAGGTGCAGAGTTTCCAATCTAATTCCTAGGTCTTTGAGTAGAGTTTTGTGCAAGGTGAGAGACAGGAGTTAAATTTCATTCTACCACATATGAATTTCAATTTTTCCCGTCATTATATGTTAAAAGGCTATTTGTTCTCCAACATGTTTTTGGCATCTTTGTAGTATGATGTAACTGTATTTTTGTGGGTTTGTTTCTGTGTCTTATATTCTGTTTCATTGGTCTTCATGCCTGTTTTGGTGTCAATACCATTATATTTTTATAACTATAGCTCTGTAGTATAATTTAAGATCTGGTATTGTGATGCTTCCTGCTTTGCTTTTCTTGCCAAGCATTTTTTTGGCCATTCTTCATCTCTTATTTTTTCTAGACAAATTTCATGACTGCTTTTTCTATTTTTGTGAAGAATGTCATTGTAATTTTGAAAGGAATTGCATTGAATCTGTATAGATCTTTTGGTATTATGGCCATTTTGACAATATTAATTCTGCCTGTTCAAGAAAATAGGTCTTTCCATTTTCTAAGATCTTCTTCCATTTCTTTCTTTAGTGTTTTATAGTTTTCATTATAGAAGTCCTTCACCTCTTTTGTTGGTGTTGGTTTGCTCTTTTTCTAGGCCTTGAGATGTAATGTTAGATTATTTGGTGTCTTTCTATAATTTGATGTATGAGCCCAGTGCTCTGAACTTTCCTCTTAGAACTGCCTTCATACTGTTCCAGAGATTTTGCTATGTTGCATCACTATTCTCATTGACCTCTAAATATTTTTCATTTCTCCCGGATTTATTCTGCTATCCATTCATCATTAAAAAGTGTATTATTTAATCTCTAAGTGTTAGAGTAGTTTCTATTTTTTATCATTGGTTTCTAATTTCATTCCATTATGATATGATGAACATATGGCGTTACTCTATTTTTTATATTTGCTAAGATTCATTTTATTTATGACCTAAAATATGGTCTATTTTAGAAAATGTCCCATGTGCTGCTGAGAAGAAAGTTAATTCAGTTGTTTTTGGATTAAATATTTTATGGATGTCTATTAGGTCCAAATTACTAACTGTATTTTTTAGTTCTATAGAATCTTCATTTAGTTTTTGTAGGGATGATATATCCAGTGATGAGATGTGTTATAATCACCCAATATTATTGTGTTGTGGTCAATTTAATTCCTAATATTGAGAAGGGTTTGTTTGATATATGTAGATGCTCCATTGTTTGAGGCATAAATATTCATGATTGTTATCTCTTTTTGTTGTATAATTCTCTTAAGCAGTATGTGATGACTTTATCTCTTTTGATTAATTTTGGCTTGCAGTCCACATTATCTGATATAAGAATAGAAACTCCTACTTGTTTACAAGATCCATGTGAATAGTATGTATTTTTCCCATCCTTTCACCTTCAGTCTGTGGATGTTTTTGGCTGTGAGTTGAGTCTCTTGCAGACAGAATATTGTTGGGTCTTGTTTTTTCAATCTGATCTTCCAACCTGTCTTTTGATTGAAGAGTTTAGAACATTTACCTTCACTGTTATTGAGAGATGTATTTTATTTCCTGCAATGTTGATTTATTTGTAGTGTTTACGTTGGATTTCATTCTCCTTTGATTGATTCTTTTAGTGTAATTCCTCTCTATGCTGGTTATCAGTTTTTTAAAATTTCTTCATGAAATACTTTTTTGATTATGTTCTTAGTGTAGAATTTCTAGTTATAAAGTCTTTCAGCTTTTGTTTGTTGTGGAAGGTTTTTATTTCATCTTCAATTCTTAAGTTTAATTTTGCTGGTTATCATATTCTTGATTGGCATCCATTTTTTTCCAGAGCTTGGTATGTATTATTTCAAGCCCTACTAGATTTTAAGTTCTGGGTTGAGAAATCAGCTAAGATCTGGATTTCCCTATAAAGGTGATCAGTCATTTTTTTCTTGCAGGATTTAAGAATATATCCTTATTCTGTATGTTAGACATTTCCATAATAATGTGTCTTGTGAGTCTGTTGTAATTTTGTATATTTGGAGTCCTGTTTGCCCCTATATTTGATTTTCCATTTCATTCTTAAGGTTTGGGAAATTTTCTGGTATTATTGAAAAGACTGTGCATTCCTTAAGTTTGTATTTGAGAATCTTCATCTATATGAATGAATCTTAAATTTGGACTTTTTTTTTTAATATCTTTATTTTATTTTTTTTATATGGTGCTAAGAATCGAACCCAGTGCCTCACATGTGCTAGGTGAGCATGCTACCACTGTGCCATAACCCCAGCCCCAAATTTGGACTTTTAATGTTATTCAATTGTCATGAGCAGCATACATAATTAATAGTTACTCGAAGGCGGATTGTCTTTAAATGCATGTGTATGTTCAATCACAAAAATCATCAAATATAATTAATTAATGCAAAATGTATTGGGTGTGCTGGAGCACCCCAACTAGCATTTGATGAACAATAATCAAACACTATAGGTAAGTTACACTATACTAGGGCAATTAAGCACTACCTGCAATTCACACAATCTTAGGGCAACTAAACATTACAATTAATTCTCACAATCCTAAGCCTACCATGAGCCAAAGTACCTCCAATGCCAGGTGACTTCTCTTAACTAAAGAGCAGACATTCGATGTCAGGGAATGGTGGAGCTGATCAGGGACAGACAGCAAGGTGGCCGGTCTCACTGACGTCCTTGAAGCAAGCCCAAAAATGTGGCAGGGCAAGCAGTTTAAAAGCAGTTCCAAGTTGGTGGTGTGGGCCGCGTTGGTGGTATAGGCTGAGTTGGCGGTGTGGGCTGGTGATTGGTTACACCCAGTAACAGCCGACGTCCATTGGTTATATCCAGTGAGATAGTTTAATTGCAACTGGGCCTTTCTTTGCACATGTGCATGGGCTGAGCCCCCCTATCAATTGTAACCAGTAGGCCTGTTGTTAGGTGCCCCTCACTGCCCCTTTGTCGATTACATGGGCTGGGCCACTTGCAGTCCTCGATTGCATGGGCTAAACTTTCTATCGATTATAGGCCTACAGTTAGGTGCCCCTTGCAGCCCTCAATTGCATGGGCTAGGCTCCCTATCATTTGTAGGCCTATGGTTAGGTGCCTTTTTCGACCCCTGTCAATTGCAAGCAGGCATGACTAAGCAAGCCAATGGCTGCTGTTCCTTGTGGCCAGCAACCCAGTGAGTCCCTGGCATGTCCAGGAATGTCCATGGCATATGCTCCTTACATCCATATTTATTGAATTTTCAGTTCATGGCCTCTTAAGATCTTTTCTCTGTAGTCGACTTTATTTTCAAGATTATATACATTGCCTTTGAGGCTTGAAAAATCTATCTTCAAAGTGATCTAATCTATTGATGATGACTTCCATCAAATTTTTAATTTGATTTATTGATTCCTTCATTTCAAGGAGTTCTGTTTGGTTAGTTTTCACAATCTCTATCTCTTTATTGAAGTGATATTTCACATCTTGTATTTTCTCTTTGATTTCACTCCTTACATCAACTTTTAGCTCATAGAATAGGTTGACTATAAACTTTCTAAATTCCTTCTCTGACATTTCCTTCATGGTGGGTGGTGTCAATGAAGTCTGCTGTTGAAGCATTTTTAGTTGTTTGTGATGGCTTGTTCGCTTGCTTTTCATATTGTTTGTATGTCTACCCATCTATCAGTATGTTTCTGAATTCTTTTAAATGAAGGATTACTTCGTGAGCCTCTTTTTCTTAAGTGCCCTGGGTTGAGTGAATATTCCAGATAATGACATTTTAATTCAATGTGTGAACTCTGTTGATCCAATGTCAGCACTACTTTAGAAGATACCACTGAGCCCTATTTACTCTAGTCACTTCTGAGCCAAGCCTTGTTCTATTCAACCTTATAAGAACAAAAACTTATTGTAATTTTTCTCAGCAGTTCCTCAAATTTAGATATATACCTATAATAAAGTTCTGGAAAGGGTCAAAAAATAGTTAAATTCAGTAAACTTACTATACCCTTGAGGGCTAAAAGAAGGAAGGAAGGAAGATTGGGCAAATAGAGAAAGAGAAGCAGAGCAAGAAAGAGAGAGAAAAGCTATAAAAGGATGACTTACACAAAGGTAGAAAGAATAGATGAATGGGTATTCTTTGAGGTTGTAGCAGAGAATGCAAGATAAGTAGGGGGTAAGAGAAGCATGTATAACCTTGAGCTAAGAAAACAAAGGAAGATTGATTCCAATCAATGCTTTAAACCATTAGATGAAATACATTCAAATGAGTTAAAGGTACAATGTTGGCTATTGGGTTAACAATTATCATTCAAAGTAAGAAGTTGTTTATATGATCAAAGTTGACATATAGTAATCTACATCTAGGTGAAGAAAATTCCTGTTGAATCTTGGTTTGGGTTTTGTTGTTTTGCTGCTAAGTGTCCATCAGTCTTTGGCTGTAGATCTCTCTTGAGTTGTAAGGGATATAGGAATCAATTTTCTAGTTCCTATGATCCTCCTACCAGCAGCTTCTGGTTTGTCAGTGGCCCGCAGCTGATTGCTCAGAGGGTGCAGTTTCTATTGTGTGCAGTAATTTAGTATGTAGGCTCTGGAGTGTCCCTGTGATTGTTGTGGGTCACTGTGTATTGTGAACTATGTTAGCATGAGTGACTCCATCTTAGCTAAGGCATCCATTTCAGTCCCTTATGACCCTGTGCTGAACCCGGAGCTTTGTCAATTATAAATGATTATGGAAAGTACCGAGTTTGTCAGGTATAAGTGATAATGGAAAGCACTGAATGTGTGCACAATGTATGTATTGTCTCATATGCATTGTTTCAGTAACAGCTTAATTCAGCTTCTGGACCCCTGCTGCTTACGGCTATGCCAACCAGGATGTGGGTTTTGCCTTTAAATACCTTGAAATGCTCAGGCTTGGTGCTATTCCCTGCAGGGTCTTATAGGCAACAGTCATCAGCCAGCTAATAAAGACATCACTGGGACTGGCCGGCTAATAAAGACTGTCCAGTTTGGACATCACTGGGATTTGGTATGTGTTCTGAGAGGTTTGCCCCATAACATGTGTACCTGTTATTCTCTACTAAATAATTTTCATGGTAGTGAAGGTTCTGGTGGCTGGCTGCAAGTGCAAGAAATCTGGTTGTGGATTTTCCACAGGTGATCTGTGATGCAGAAATATTACCCAGCTGACACCACCCTCTGAGGTACGGAGATTTTTGCCCTTGCCTGGGTCACAGAGGCGGAGTGGGGCTAGACTTGCACTTCTCAACCACAGACCCCCCCACCAGCCCACTCCATTCCCCTTGTTTGCCTCAAGCGGGAGGGGAATGGGGTTTCAGCGATTCATGGCTAGTAGTGGTCCTTCTGAAGTTCTTTCCTGCCAGGTTCTTAAGAGGTCTCACTGTAGGGGATTTCCCTCTGGTTTAATTTGTAGTTGTCTGGGCATGGGAAAACTAGTGCTGATTTAAAAGGGGTCAGCTGATGGCGCCACAAGATGGCTGTGGACTGCTGGCACAGCTTTATTTTCACAATTTGGTTTTAAGCTGTTTGTGCTGTTGTAAGAAGCCTTCTGTTACCTTCACACTTTAAATTTTGTCTGACTTTCCAACTGTTTCTAAGTGGGTGAGCTTAACAGTTTCCTCCTTACCCCTGTTGTACCTCATCTTTTTATCCAGTTTCAGGTTCAGGTTCCCGGCACTATGAGTTGTTTTCTGTTCTAGTAACCTATCTTCCCGTTTCTCTGGGTCTCAGATTATGCAACAGAAAGTCTCAGAGCATTTATTTTGTTACCCACCTCTCAGTTCTGCTTTTCCTTTGCTGCCTCCTTTCTCTGTTGTAAGACTGTGAGACGGGAACTCGCTGCCTACCTCGTTTCCACCATCTTCTTCCTAGAATTAACCTTGAAATCAATAAGTGAAAGATAGGTAGGAAATCACCCAGATATCTTTGAAAATTCAATAGCACATTTCTAACTACCTCAGGAGTCAATGAGTAAGAAAAAAATGAAATTCAAAAATATTAATTCTATGTCTTGAACGGGCTGTTACATGGAATTTTCAAATTGTGAAAATTTACCAGCTACACCTTTTCTGCTTTGTGTAATTTTTGTGCATCATATTTCTCAACAAAATGAAAAACAGAATGGGAAAATTCCTAAAAAAATAAAATCAGTCAAGAAGAAATAAGAGGGAAAAGTGAAGAAGACTGCAGTTACAGTGGGCAACCTCATTGGGTAAATTCCTGTAGTCCCCAAAAAAATCAAAGAAAAAAAAATTCAAAGAAAAAAAATCCACAGACAGTACATACAACAATACTAAATGATGTTATCTCCATGGATTCCAAAATATAGGCCAAGCCTGGCCAAAAATTAACATCATTAATTATTATTTATTAAAATTTATTATTTTAATATTTTATTATATTATATTTATATACTTTATTATTTTAATATATTTTATTATTATTTATTAAAAATTATTTTGAAGATGTGCATCATCAAAATATCTGTTGTGGTTTGGAAAAGAGATGCCTGCAAATGGCTCTTTTTAATGCAGGAATATTCAGAGGTGAAATTATTAGATCTGAGCACTATGACCTAATCAGCCCATCTTAGTCTGAATGTACTAATTGGTGATAACTATAGACAAGTGAGGTGTGGCTGGAGGGCATGCCTTTCCTCTTTTTCCTCTCTCTGCTTCCTTACTGCTATGAGGCTTGGGCCCTTCTACCATGCTTACTCACCTCAGACTCAGGGCAATAAAGTCAGCATCTATGGATTGAGACCTCCAAAACTGAAAGCCCCCAATAAACTTCTTTTTCTAAGTTGTTGTTGATGGATGCTTTGGTTATAGAGATGAAAAGATAACTGAAACAAAACTCAACAACAGAAGCAAAGGTAACTCAAGTAGGAAAAGCAAGACCAATTTTGAAAATTGTAGGTACTGAATTGTCAGCAGGTACTCATCTCAAGAGCATGGTCCTTACACAACATAACTCAGCAGGTCAATCTGAGAAGAGTAGACACTCAGAAGAGCTTAAGTGAGAACAGGGGCAACACAAAATTCAAATGTTGCTGGGGTAATGGTGACCTGGACCTTGTGAATTTAAGAAACTAACCAACTGATCAGGTCTAGTGGTGCACACCTGTAATCCCAACTACTCAAGGGGGCTGAGACAGAAGGATCACAAGTTGGAGGCCAGCCCAGGTAACTTGGTGAGACTCTCTCTCAAAGTAAAATAAAAAGGGCTGGGGATGGATCTTAGTGGTAGAGCACTTGCCTAGCATGTATGTGTAAGGCCCAGTACCACAACAAAATAAAAATCTAAAAATCCAAAACCAAAAACAAATAAAAACACTAACCTACAGAAGCTCTCTCAGCCCATAATGAACAAGATGGGGCCAACAGTGGCTAAAAAAAGGGAATGGTATAGATAAAAAATGGGGAAGGGAAGCAGAGGAAACACATCTCAGTCAGGTCACATTTTTAACACCAAAGAGGGAGCTCTAGACTCATGAAGCTAGGAGAGTCTCAACCCATAGTAAAAGTTCAAGAAAAATCATTATACTTAAACCTCAGCAGCAAAAAAGAGTGGCAGTCAAATCCCTAACAAAGTTATGTAGTGAAGTGATGAAAAAGTCTCCCTGTTAGGAGGCTGCAGAACTTTGTCAAACCAATGCCTTTGCTAAGTGTCAAAAATGTCATGTGTTGTGTAGAGCTTGTTAGCATCTGCTGTTCTATGTTTGGATTAAAAAAAAATCTTATACCAATATAATGACCATAATATACATAAAACTTAAGAGATGTGGAAGTTTTACTTGGTGGTTTCTCATAGTTAAAATGCATCACTGGGCCTATAAAATATCTTAAAGCAGTTAAAGAAATTTTCAGTAATAGCAGAGAAGATAAAAGATGTTTCACTGTGATGGATGACAACATAAACCTAAACCTATTAAATTCAGGAGTTTGCATCATTAATGTCAGTCATTATTTCAAGCAGTTTCTCCCCAGAGGAAAAGGGATCCATGCTGCTATAGAACATAAGATACAATAGCTTTTTTGGTCATTGTGTAGATTTACAACTCTAAAAAACTCATTAATTTGGGGATTTCCCATTCTTTCTTCAAATACCTATGATGAATGTAATAAAATTGGACTAAACAGCCAAAAGAAAGAGGCACATGCTTATACAAGTGTCAAATATATGCACAGTTCAGGTTCTGATTTGATATAAAGATTTTGACAATGTTTCCAACTGGGCCTGGGTTCTCATTTTTCAAGCTCAAGTGCCGAAATTTCTAGCTTTCATCTTACTTTCCTTTGTTAGTGTCTCTTTTCTGGAAAAAGAAAGTATGTTTCTGTTAATTGTACAAATATGTCTCCTTAGTTTTGTATAGAAATTTATATAACTGCAAAGAAAATCCTGTCAAAACACAAGTTTAAGACAATTACACACATTTAGATATAAAGGTATGTACTTTTAATAGCATCAGCAGTAAGATTTTCAACAGAGGAGAGGTAATTCCATTGAAACAAAATTAAACATGATAAAGCCAATGATAAAAATAAAGACTGTTAAATAGTTTTTGGTAAGTTATTAAATTACTCTTTCTAATATTTTTACTGTTTTACTTATTTCAATTCTAATTTTCCTTTGGGATATGTAATTAATAAAACAAATTTTAAAAAATAATTAATGAGATGGATATCATTACCATAGGTTCCTGTATGAATGCACATATGGTGCAATTCTACAGTGTATATAACCAGAGAAATTAAAAGTTGTGCTGAATTTGTGTACAATGAATCAAGATACATTCTGCTGTCAAAAATAAATTAAAAAAAGAAATTCTTTTATATTTCAAATAAAAAACAGATGTAAAATATCTTGGCTTGGACTACTGCTGTAACATCTTTATCAAATCTCCTTACCTCCATTCCTGCCCCTACCCACAACTGACCACCACCCATTTTGTGTCCAATATATCTTCCTGACATAATCAATCCTTTTTCCAAAATCCCAAATGGGTAATAAAAATTTATTAATAATAATAGCAAATGAGCAAAAGAAGAGAGAGATTTAATCCACAACAGCTTTGGACATTGAATTGGAGTTGGAGATGTTAAAATACCAAGCATCACAATGAACGCAAGTTGGGAAGAAAGAACTTCATTGACTTAAAACAAAGTTTAGAGATAAATATTGTATAGACACAGAGAGAGATGGATCCAAACCAAAAGCTATTCCTCTTACAAACATCAGATCTGAAGAATAAATGAAGGAATGGTGGCAGAAATCAGGATTGAGTACTTTCTGAAAATAAGAAATGTTAAAATCAAGAGCTAGCACTCCTGAGTCGGGGTATGGGGAGAGTAGGTAAATGCAGAGCCAATCTAGCTGCCTGGTTCACATATACCCAAGGCAAAATCTGCCAGTGGACAAGCTTAATACATATTTGTTGAAAACATTAGTACATGAATGTGAAAAGATTACTTCATTTATAGACCAGCAATGGAGAGAATCAATGACCTAAATTGCTGTTCCAGAAGTACTTGGCTCCAGATTCACAAGAAAATTTTGACTCCTCTATCTCCTCATGTGGGACAAGAAAAGTCAAGGAAAAAATCCCCAGCAGCAGCCTCTTCCAAGGACTCATTCTCCCTCAGCTCCTGATATTGGTTCACAATTGCCCCTGCTCCTTCTACTCCCAGCCTCCATGCTACCACCAGAGCAGTTGATGACACCTATCCAGTTACTCCTAATTTTCAACACTTCAGATGTTACTGTCTTTATTTCAACTTATCCCCCCGGGAGTCATAGCTCCTTGCACCTCATCAGAGAAATTCCTATATGACACAGATTTCTTTTTTTTTTTTTAGAAGATGGACACAATGTATTTATTTTATTGCTTTGTATGTGGTGCTAAGGATCGAACCCAGGGCCTCACACATGCGAGGCAAGCGCTCTACCACTGAGCTACAATCCCAGCCCTATGACACAGATTTCAACCAACATTATATAATTGAATTTCTAATAGATGAAATTTCTTCACTTTATTGCTATTCTTTTAGGAGACTATCACATTCCTCTAGGACAAGGCTGAGGGGCTATTTGTATACTCCTACCACCCCTGTTTAAACTTAACAATAGCAATTATGTTGTCTCCTTTGGGACAACAGGTCCTTGAGAGTCCACTGAAATTTAAGCTGTGTTTTGCCTTCCTCTGCCATTGTGAAGTATACTCTGCCCTGGTCCTGGCCAACCTTCATTACCAAGTTTCTTCATCCTAATAGTTTCACACATAATCATCAATTTAGTCTTTCCTCATCTTTCCAAATTGCCTAGGAAATCTTACAAAGGACTTTAATGGCCTGCTCAGATGACCTAGAATTTTCTGAAATGAATGGTCATCCTCTAAGGTAAACAAAGTTGTCACTATTAAATTGTCAACTCAGTATATTTAGGAATTCTTCTTTTGGTTGACATGCTAGTTATTTTCTTAATCACTAGAACAATGTTTGCAATACAATTATTCTTTGTTATACCATGAATGTAAAGTTATTAGACTGGTTGATTCATACACAGATGTCAGCTACTTTTCCTTTTAGTCACACCATGTTATTTGACCTCAGACTCCTCACTTTTTTCATTTGTCTCACTTATTTAATATTTTCACTGTGTTCCAAAGGTGAATATTTGTCAGGTCAAGCTGATCTTATGCTAGTTCTCAGAGGACTGAAGATCAGTGAAAGTGGAACTCTTACAGCTTAAAAAGTTGTAAGAAATTCTGGAATACAGAAACTTGAGCTAAAAAATGAGTTGATGCTCTGAATTTTGTTTCTTGATATTTTACTCTACTTCTATAGACTATTTCCTCTTTTCCTTTTGTGTGACGACGTGTTTTTGCAAGGCATATCAGAATCACTACACTCTCCATCACATTGGTCCTAAGAAATCTAGTTTGTATTTTATTTTTTGTGATAACATTATTTCCTGGTACTCACATACATGTACACACACACAAGTTTTGTTTAACATAAAGATGTATCGCAATTTAGGCAATCATTTTCTTATTGGTGGGCATCCACTTTGTTTCCAAATTTTCATCAAGAATAGTGCTGCCACAATCATCCCATACCAATATCTTTCATGAGTGGGGTTTTTATACACTGTGGGAATCAACTTTTAGGAAAGTGAAATTTCTTAACCTAAAATATATAAATTTTAAATTTTAATAGGTATTGCTTTCTAATACTTTGCTTTTCTGCACTTTTATACTTAAAAATTCTGCTCTCGAAGTTTCTGTTTTAGTCAGCTTTTTCACTGCAATGACCAAAAGACCTGACAAGAACGGAGGAGGAATTTATTATTTATTTTGGGGCTCATAGTTTCAGAGGTCTCAGTTCACAGCTGCATCGAGAGAGAGAGAGAGAGAGAGAGAGAGAAAGAGAGAGACACACACACACACACACCCAACTCTCATCACAGACATGCCCCAAATGACATTACCTCCTCCATCCACTCCTTACAGTTAGCATACAGTTAATCCCCGTCAGGGAAATAATAAACTGATTTGATTAAGGATCTCAGATACCAATCATTTCACCTCTAAGCTTTCTTGCATTGTCTTAGAAATGAGCTTTGGGGGGACACCTAATATTTAAACCATAATAGTTTCCTTCTTTTAAGGTACAGAATTTTAAAACTCAATTTTAGTAAATTTCAAATGTTCAATTTTTTAAAGAGTGAATTGTTACTTGTAATATTTTTCTGCATTAAGAACAGTTTGCTCAATTCAAATTTTATGAATCTAGGCACTATAGTTTCTCTTAATTTTCCAAACTTATCTGTTAACAATTTTTCCATCAAATAAAAGAAAGCAGCCAGGTGCAGTAGCACAAGCCTGTAATTCCAGCAGCTCAGGACACTGAGGCAGGAGGATTGCAAGTTCAAAGCAAGTTTAGCAATTTAGTGAGGCCCAAAGCAACTTAAGGAGACCCTGTCTCAAAATTATATGTAAAAAGGCCTAGGAGTGTGGCTGAGTAATTGAGCACTCTGGTTCAATTCCTGGTTAAGAAAAAAGCAAAATAAACTACATAAATGACTTTTCCTATTATTTTACTGAACAATTAATATCTTAAAACTCAATGTACTGCTAAAGTTACTATAATGATTTCAAATATTCTTATAGCACTCAAGTAAAGAATTAGCTTCCCTCCCTTCCTCTATGCTAAAAATGATTTTTACTGTTGGAGTTTTGTAAAAACTGAAATTTTAAAGCAAATGGGAATATGAAGCTATATAGTAACATTTCAATAACAGATTTTAATGGACAACAATATTTCATGGTTATTGATATCCAAGGCAAACTCCTTGAGGGCAGTCTTTCTGGATTAATACTTGGGTATCAATTTTGAAGTATCAAATGTTATGTGCTGTAATAATTATAGACCATATTCACTTAGAGCTCAAATTTGTCCCATTAATGTATGTGTATATGAAGAGCTTAGAACTACTATAGTCTCACAAATTATCTTAATGTTTTCTTATTTAAACTAAAACATGTGTTTATATATAACTGAAGTTTCTACTAATGGCATATATGGATTCAGCTTGACATGACTACAGCCATGTTCATTGTAACTGCCATCCTGACTACCAGATGACTCTGTGTTTTAGTAAGTTTCCTCACTGACGTGACTAAAAGACCTGACCAGAACAATTTTAGGGGAGTAGAAGTTTATTTTGGCACTCACAGTTCCAGTCCACAGCCAACCAGTTCCATTCCTCAGGGCTTAAGGTGAGGCAGAATATCATGGTGGAAGAGTACGGTGAAGGGAAATGGCTTACCTGATGATCAGAAAGCAGAGAGACAGACAGACTCTACTTGCCAGATACAATATATACCCCAAACCATGCCCCCAATGCCCACCTCCTCCAGCCATACCCTACCCACCTTCAGTTACCACTCAGTTAATCCCCATCAGAGGATTAATTCAATGATTGGGTTAAGACTCTCATAACCCAATTATTTCGTCTCTAAACTTTCTTGCATTGTCTCACAAATGAATTTTGGCAGACACCTCAATCCAAACCATAACATCTAGCACATATTTCTAACCTTTTACAATAAACAAAGTCATTAAGATAGTTAGCCAAGCATTCAGTGTCAAGCACTGATGCCTGAACTGTATCTTAACTAATGCTTGACACGTTAATAGTTTTTGAAAAAGTCCAGGTACATTCTGGTTGGCTATAGGTTACTTCTGTCTAGATTAGCATATAAACCCCTTCCTCCTGCGTCAGGGTGTGGAGATCTTCCTTTATTGCTGCTTCACAAAACATGCTTCTGTCCTTAAGTCTCTAATAAGTAGCATTTTGTGTAGTCTTGAATTTGAACACCTCTTTGGTCTCTCAGCACCTTCTGCCTTTGATGGCTGGTTCTCACACACCGGGTTCTCTGGAAACATGGCATACTAAAAATGTTATCACCATCAGTATTCCATAATACCTATCAGTCTCACCAAGAGAACTTTTAATGAGGAAGACAAAGACAATTAGCATTTTAGTGCCTAGTATGCCCCCACCCTTTGCTGTTTTATAACCTCATTTAGAAAGTTTATTTTTAAAATGCCAATGAAGTCTGAGAACGGGATCAACTGAAAATTCTATTAGCCAACTCTGCCTCACCATGAAATATGCTTCAGTACCAGCATAGGATATTGGAACTAATAGTTAGATGAGGATGATTTGAGAGGTCATGAAGGTCAGTGGCCCTTATTTTACACCAGAAGACACTATGATCTAAGATACTATTCAGGCACTGACATGAAAGGGTTAGTTGTTCATGGTACCAAGACTAGAATACATGTTTATTGACATTCTGCCTTAGTGTCTGTCACTGCACTATGTAATATGATTAAATTTGAAAGAAGATTAAAATCTGTGAAATCTAGGATTGTCTTGGAAGGAAACCACAAAGGATCAAATCAATTGGTTCCCTAAGGAAAATTAATGACAAATAAAGAGTGGGTGGGCAAGCCATGGACAAGGGGTACTGATAACTAATTCCCTACACATCAGCTTTGTCTGGGACCAAGACTGCAGCCCTGTTGCATTTTAAAACAGCATTAAATCTATTGTTCAAATCCTCTCACTAAGTAGAAATAGTATGGATGAGGGCCTTTCAAGGTTAGAGCCTTTCATCTACTCTCTATGACTGTTTTGCAATAGTAAAGAGAATTCTGTACAGTGCTTTATTTTAGCTTTGCTCTCATTAAGGACTCATAAACTTAATTACTAAATATTCTTTAAGAAACAGAGCTTGAAATAATTACTTAATTGGAGAAATTTAGCAATGTACATTGTAATTCTTTTGAATAGATTCTCATTCTATAGATGAAGATTTTACTTGTTTTTTTATTCTGAATGCAAAACTCTTCACCTTCACATCTTGTATAGACTTGCATTTCAAATATCATTGAAGGGGGATTTTTAAAAATCCTGCATAAAGACATTTTGAAGAACATTTCTAATTTACATAAACCACAACTTTAAAACTTCTAGATATGTGTATTATTGGCAAATATTACAAATATTATTGGTAAAGTAGCTTAAAAAGTTGGTTTAAAAATGATTTTTGAACATAGAATTTCACTCATAAGAACATATTCATTTAATAATATTTAAAAAATAAGATATGATTGCTATATCACAAATTCTTTAAGAATAATTTCAAATGAAGCAAGTTAGGTAAAAAAATGAATTACTGAAATAGTCAAAGACTTAAGTGTCAAGATGAATGATATCATGCTACTCTTGTGTAATTACCACCTACGAAGTCTGAATTGATGGATTCACCAAGCTTATCTTCTCCCACATCCCTCTCATTACCTCTACTCCAACCATAGGGCTTTACTCAACTTCTGTCAGAACTCCTTCAATCTCTTCTCCTCAAACTATTCTCAACATGCCCTCCACTGCATCCTGTATGCTCTGTACTGTTTTGACCCATTCTTATCACTTCTGAACAAGGTAACTGAAATCCTTCTTCTCTTGTGATCAGCCAGATCAAGATATTTCCTTCCTCTGAATCTTCCTATCATCAACTTCACTTGAAACTGCTCAAAATTTACACATATGAATTTGTACCCTTGTTTTTTCTATTGTACAAAGTGTTATCACTCTAATGCAGATTATAAATTCTTTGAAGTCACAGACTATCTGATACTTGGTTTCTTAGCAGATCAGACTTTCCAATACTTATTGACAGATTAAAATGTGTTTCATTATCATGGAATTCAATAACATGGAAGGTATAAAACATTTATGTATAGCACATTTAAAAGTTTACATATTGATCACTATTGTAATATTAATAAAAATAAGTAGTTAAAATTATCTATACCACATGATCATAGCTTTTCCAAATATAAATTTCATTACATGAAATAACGAAAATAAACACATACATGAATACTATATTTGGGTGGCACAGTCATAATGAAAATGCACATGCAGGTATGTATTTTGAAAACAATAAATCATTATTAAAAGTACAAAGTATTTTGATAATTTTCCTTGAAGTTGTACTATCTTTTCACTGCTGATAAATTAGGCACATGCTGAGTACTCAGTATCTGTCACTTCTGTTTCCTCTCTAGTTTCTGCATGCAGCTTTTTGGGGAAGAATTGGCCTTTCTGAAATGCTCCTGATGCTCTCAGGACTGAGGTACTACTCAAGTATGCCTGAGCCCTGATCCAGCTTTCTCCCCCAAGCTGGGGATGTAGCCTCGCTGATGTGGAGTTTGGGTGAAGACCAGCAGAATTCAGAGTTGTTAGCATTTCTTTAATCAGAATATCATAATGATTTGAGCAAGATCTTTTTGAATAATGATATACACTTCAAGAATAAATTACTGGTAATAAGTGAAATTGAGCTCTTTTGAATCTTGGACCACACTTTGGGGAATCATTGGCAAAAACGCTTCCACTGTTTTGACTTAGGGACCAAGAGAAATCTACACTAAATATGCTGCATCCACTCCAGCTCAATACAGCTAGATTTTTCACTAATGATACATTAGTACATCCTTTGCTAAGTGAATCAGAAACTTAATCTAACATTACGTGCTTGCTTGTGTGTGTGAGATTTTCTTGTCAATCAGTAGTTCAACTGAAACATTCTTGTTGCATTTCCAAACTAAAGGAAAAATTTTAATTCCCATTAATTAGCCATTCAGCAATAAGTTTACATTCTTTGTATACAAAAGTTTCGGGAGATGTTTCAGTGTACAAATGAATATGTCAAAATGAAAAAAAAAGTAGAAATAAGTTACATATGCTAAAGATTATCATATAGGATATTCAAAATACATAACTGTCATCAAATTTGGGTTCATTTATAAGATTAATACTTTCATGACAATCTTTAAATGTCTCAGTCTTAATCTACAGAAACAAGGTCTCCTTGACATGTATCTTCTATCACCTTCATAAAACTGTTTGCTAATGGGCAAAAGTTATCAATGAAACTTTAATTGAATTTGTGCTAGACAGCCTCACTTCATCCATATACACTTGGACTTTCAATATAAGATGTAATAGAAACTATGATATTAAAAACGTGGCTATTTAGGAACACCCAGAATTATTCAGAAAAAGGGATGGACATGGGACAAGTATTTAATGCTAGATCAAATAAATAATCTATGATTACAGTAATATAAAACAAGATTTCTTTTTTTCTGAAAGCATAGTCTAATGTGGGTCAAAAGAGAGACCTTGCTCTCAAATTCAAGGAAGGACTTGAGTACTAAGGAAAAAGAAAGCTCAGAGGACATTGTGCTTTACCTGCTCACATTACACTGGTTAAGCTGATTAAAGGCCCTGCAATATACTAAGCCCAGGAACAGAAAACTGGTGATCATATTAGCCATTCTCTGCCATACCCATTTTAATGAAGTTTTTTTTTAATGTACAAATAATTTCATGTTAGTAAGCAAGATTTTAATTTGAAAAATCTACTCTGAGGGAAATGAAAAGTTAGGCAGTTATGGAGATAATTTGACTAATTTTAGTGATTTTGGTTTTTATTATCTGATTATTTCTCATTAATCTAGAGCTAATTACATCTGAAGTTGGAAAAGAGACTATATTTAAAGGTGCTCTAAAAATGAACTTTGACAAATTGGGAAAGGGCTAAATATAAATGTGTTGTTCGATAAAGGATAGCTTCCACATATTCTGATGATAGATCAATGTTTAAATCCTGGACTAGATGATCAAACTTTAACACCGAACATTTTAATAACTGTCCCCCCCAACATATCTCAAATGCACTCTATCAGCAAACATGACCATCCAATTATTTCCATGGGGCTTAGCATTTCAGGGTGGCCCACTGCCAACAGCAGAATATAGGATGGGAAGCATGCCAACAAAGTTAACTGATTTTAAAAGCTAAAATATTGCTAGTGCTAAAAATTAAGGGTTTATGTGAGGTTAACTCCTCTGACCCTGTTTAAACTCATCAGATTAGTAAATACATTGGCACCTATTTAAGTAATAATTCTTTCCCTTTATATCTTATGGGAAAAAAAGAAGTAGGTAAGTCAATTTTGCAAAAAATATGTTAGTAAAATTTTATGTCACATAAAAAGGAAACATTTATTTCTCTTATCACTAGAGAATATAAAACAATTCAAAAATACATTGCTAATCCATTATAT
Source organism: Geosciurus inauris (assembly GCA_004024805.1). Taxonomy (NCBI): domain Eukaryota; kingdom Metazoa; phylum Chordata; class Mammalia; order Rodentia; family Sciuridae; genus Geosciurus; species Geosciurus inauris. The sequence goes on from PVHX01001588.1 coordinate 146,395, forward strand.
ATTGATCTGGTCTATATCACTAAATCTAGAGTATTAAAAGAATTAGCTTTTCAAAACAGCGTGGAAATATGGGTAAACTGGATAAACTGCAAAAATATATGTCCAAACATAAATTTTACAGTTTATTTTCTGCCATTTTATAATGAGAATGAAATAAATTTTAAAAATATGATGTTACTCCTGGAAAAGCATGAATGAGTTCAAAGATTAGAACCATACATAATAGTTCCTGATCCTCAGTAAGAATTTGATGAAGGTCACACTGAATGGCTAAATGGATGCACAGATAATACAGTTCCAAGAGGACTGAACATGAAGTCAGAAGAGCTGAGTTCTAAGCTTCATCACCACCAACTACACAATATCAAATAATTATAATCACTATGATTGGTAGAATGCTTGCAAAAAGTTGTGATAAATATATGTATTACCTTATAATCTTGTGAGGTAGGTACCACTGCTATGCCCATTAAGAAAACTAAGGCACAAAAGGTTTTAATAACTTGCTGATGGTAGAGAACAGATTCAAATTCAAATGGTCTGGCTTCTAAGCTCTCAATCTATTCAAGGCATTATATTTTCTCTCTCTATTATCTTGAGACATTCTCTTGACTTCCTAAATCATATCTTCATTAGTGAGGTAACAGTTCAGGATCAGATTCCCTAGAGTCTCCCTTATTTCTAAAAATGTTATTCTATTCAAAGTGAATTTTTATTTATGTGTATAATTAGTATTTTAAAGCAGATGTTGACAAATTTTTCCTGAAAAGAGTCAGATAATGACTATTTTAGGCTATGTAAGCTTTAGTCTTTATCATAATTATTCAATTCTGTAATTGTTTCATTAAAGAAGCCATTGATAACAGAAAAATATCTGGAATGGTTATATTAATATTAAGCAAAGTTGACTTCAGAGCAAAGAACATTAGTAGAGATAATGACATTCATTTCATAAAGACAAAGCAATCAATTCATCAAGAAGATATACCAATCATAAAAGTTTATACTTGTAATAAATATTTCAAAATGCATGAAACAAACAGTAATAGATCTGAAAAAAAGACAAATTCATGTTAACTTCAACATTACTCTTACAATGATTTATATAACAAGTAGAAAGATCAGTAAAGACACAGAAAACTTATCAACTGATTTATATACCACATATGAAAAAGAATATACAGTTGTTTTAAGTGCATTTGAAAAATTTGCCAAGCCAGATAAAACAAGTTTCAATAAATTCAAAATGATTAAAATCAAAGGAAGACGTTCTGACCAAAATAGGATTACATTAGAATTCATTAACAGAAGCATATACAGAAGATGCCAAAATATTTGGAAACTAAGTAACATACTTCTAAATAATGCAAGGATTAGAGAAAATATCAAAAGGGTAGTTAGAAAGGATTTTTAGCTAAATAAAAATGGAAATAAAATATACAAATTTGGGAATGCAACAAAGGCAGTACTTACATAAAATATTTATAGCTTTAAAGATCTATTCTTGAAAAGGAGGATCTCAAATAAATAACTTGAGCAAATGAAAAAGTGGAAGAAAGTAACATTAGAATGGAAACCAGTGGAACAGAAAAAAATGACAAAACTAATGAAACTAAACACTGATTCTTTGAAAACATCAAAAAAATTCACAAACTTCTAGCCAAAGTGATTAGGATAAAAGATACAAATTAATTGCTTCAAAATAAGAGCATTTATATTTACATCAATACAAATTCTACACATATGAAGAGTGATAATAATGGACTATCATGAAAAAGTTGATGCCAACAAATCTTACAATTTAGATGAAATTGAACATTCCTTGAAATAAATAATCTACCAAAGCTCATTTAAGAAATAATTTGAATAGCCACATAGCTATTAAATAAATTACATTTTTAGTTAAAAACCTTATAACAGATAACTCCGAGCTTCACTGGGGAATTCTACCAGATATTTGAGGAAAGAATAATACCATCTATATACAGACTCTTTCAGAAATTGGATGATGGAACACTTCCCAACTCCTTTTGTGATGCCAAAATTACCCTGACATCAAATCCAGATAAAAAGAAACTATAGATAAATATTCCTCATGAACATGGAAAGTTCTTAAAATTTTATTAAACCTCATAGTTTGTAAAAATAAAATCTTGTGATTAAATAGATTTAATCTCAGGAATGCAAGGTTGTTAACATTCAAAAACCAATGTAAGAGGCTTGGGAGGCTGAGGAGGATCATGAGTTCAAAGTCAGCCTCAGCAACTTAGTGAGGCCATAAGCAACTCAGCAAGACTCTGTCTCTAAATACAATATAAAAAGGGCTGGGGATGTGGCTCAGTGGTTAAGTGCCCCTGGGTTCTATCCCTGGTACCAAAAACAAAAACAATGTAAATCAATATATTAAGATTTTTAAAAAGGAAAAAAATTACATGATAATTTTAATATAAAGAATTTAATGAAAACATTTCAATGGAAAACTATTTTTCATAAAAACTCTAAATTAGAATAGAATTTTTCTCAACCTAATTATGGCATCCATGAGAAACCTAGAGCTAAATAATTGTTGATGTTGATATTCTTTCATTATGATGAATTTGTCAAAATCTCTTCATAACACTTTTCCTTTTTTGGTAAAGTCAGTTTAATTAAGGTACAATTTACACACTAAAATTCATCCCTTTTAAGAATACATTTCAAAACATTTTAAAAAATGTAGATGTTATGTATTCACTGATCACTACAATCATGATATAAAGTCCTCTCTGCATCTGTACAGTCAATCCCTTTCTTACTCTACCCTCCACCAACCCTGGAAATTGCTAAAATTGTTTGACTTTCTTTTTTTTACAGTTTCATATTAATGGAAAAAAGGTCATATACTCTTTTTTGTCTGTCTATGTCTGGATTATTTCACTGACCATAATGTTTTGCAATTTCATTCATGATTTTGTGTGTAGCTGGCTCCTTTTTATTGCTGAGTTGTTGTCCATTTTATGACTGAACCACAATTTGTTTATCCATTCACCACCTGAAAGAAACTTGGAGTGGTTTCCAATTTGAGGCTATTATGAACAAAATATAATTATTGTTCAGATCTAAGTTTTGAATGGACATATAATTTATTTCTGTTGGAGAAATACCTAGAAGGGGTATTTTGGAGTCATATCATTAGGTGTATGTTTAATGTCATGTAAACATTTATCACACTTCCAAAGTGACAATTGCATTTTTCATTCTCACAGAAAGGTATGAGTTTCAATTGTTCTACCTCCTTCAAGACCTTTACAAACATGTTTTTGTTTGGATTATGTGATACATATTATTGTAGGCACTTTAATGAGTGTGAAGTGGTTATACACTTATAGTTTTGTTTTTCCCTGAAACTAATGTTGAGGAACATCTTCTTGTATGCTAGTCGTGTGTGTGCATATTTTTTGGTGAAGTATTTAAGTATTTCACCTACAGTTTAGGGATGTCACTTAGCATTAGAGAATCTGGGGTTTGAATCCTCAGCCCTGAAAAAAATTGCCAATCATTAGATTGCTTGTTCCCTTTTTATTACGTGATTAGAAATATTATATAATCTGAATACAAGATCGTATACTGTTTGCAAATCTATTCTTTTTTGTGGCTTATCTTGTGTGTCTTTTGAAGAGCTGTTTTCTTTTTAAATTTTGAAGAAGTCCACAAAACATTGTACATATTTTTATTTAACTATCTGTGCTTTTCATTTGGTAGCAATGTTTGCCCAAAGGCTTCAAAAAAATAAATATGTGTTTTATTTAAAAATTAGAAATAATGAGATGGGCATGTTGGCACACACCAGTAATCCCAGTGGATCAGGAAGCTGAGGCAGAAGGATCCCGAATTCAAAGCCAGCCTCAGCAAAAGCAATGCACTAAGCAACTCAGTGAGACCCTATCTCTAAGTACACAACAGGACTGGGGATGTGGCTTAGTGGTCAAGTGCCCGAGTTCAATCCCCAGCACCAAAAGAAAAAAAAAAAAATAGATATAATGAATTGAGAATTCATTCATCAAATTAAAATAATGATTGTTTACCACTGTCTCTGATTTACATTTATTTTTGCATCTGATTTCTTCTTGTCAATTTTTTTCTTTCTTGACTAATCCATGAGGACTTTAGCTTTTGGCTCATTTTGAAACTATCCAAAAGAATCTGTCACAATTTAATATCCAAATTGATTCTTCTAAATCCTAGGAGTCTCAACTCCTTGAACTTCTTTCCTCCTATGATCTCGTCCTCTACTGTCTTCTCACTGTTTAAATCATTGTCCCCTTCAAAACTCTCAATTTCAAGCATTTCACCTAACAACTGTTAGGTCTCATTGTTTCAACTTACTCTCCAGTACTCCACTTCAAATAATCCTTCAATACAGAATTTAAAATCAACTGGTCCTATCAAAAATTGGCTGCAGCTTATCTATCCTCGTCCCCACTTCTCTGATTTAGCTTAAATATTGGTCACAATATTGCAGTAATTCACTTGCTTTTTATGCCTTTATTGCCTGATGTATTCTGTAGGCTGAGAAAGCAAACACACAAACCAACCCAAACCAAAACAAAACAAAAAAACAATTTGGTCAATTCATGGCTTATTTCTTGCCTGCCCCTGCACAGAGAAAAGTGAATGAAGAAAAATTCAACTTTGCTAACATATCTCATGACCACTAAATCACAATTATATTTTCCCTGACTATTCCATGAATCTTGACAACTACTTTACATCTCTCCTTTCCTGAAAGCCATCAGTTTTTTCCAGCCTAGCTCTTAGCCAATGACCTTGTTTCCTTTACCACTGAAAAAATAGCTTCTACAAACACCCACCCTGTGTCTGTGTCCATTTACTGTTGCCTCTTATGTTACTTTGAGTGAAGTGTCCAGGCTCCCAGGAAAGACTAATTAGACCACATACTCACTACTCTCTACCTACTCAAAATATTCACTCCAGCTCATCCTCTCCATCACATCATTTCCACCTAAAAATGAACTTAATTCTCTTTCCAAGCTTAAAATTAAATAAAATACGTATCTTTTGATCTCATGAATGTACTAGCTACCACTCTTGTTCTTCTTGTATGCTCCTAGAAAGAGTATTTTCTAAAATCATTCCTCTTACTATCAAACAAACTCCAACCGAACTGTAGCCATTATTACTTCATCAAAACTACTCTTTTCAAGGTCATCATATATGGAGGTGAATTTTGTCATCTTTATATTTCCATGGTTTTAAATTATTCATCTCATGAGAAAGTGAACTCTTTGAAGGGGGGGTACTATGTCATTCATCTATTTTGAAAATGCCTAGATTCAATACTCAGTACCAATATATATGTTAAAAATAGGTATAACTCTTAAAATGACTATTTTATAAATAACCAAATAAAATAATTTATTGGACTATGAAAATCAAACAGGAGCACACTATTATTTAAAAAATTTAGGTAGAACCCTGTTGAGAAGTTTAAATAACACTTCTAAGACTTATTTTACCTTTACAGATACTTTAGAAACCTAAAAATTTTGAGAAAACCTAACCACAAATGTGAATTATTACTGTGGTGTTGGCAATGAAGCCCAAGGTCTTGTACATGCTAAACTAGTGTTCTATCACTGAGCTACACCTCCAGTCCCCAAGTAAGAAATTCTGGAAGTAGATATTCAAGCCAAGCATGGTGGCATATGCCTGTAATCTCAGCTGAGGAGGTTGAGGCAAAATGGCAAGTTTGAGGCCAGCTTGGGCTACTTAATGAGATGGTCTCAAAATAAAAAAAGGGCTGCTAAAAATTAACAAGATGAAGAAGTAGAAGAGGTTATTTTCCAAGCTGCTCTGTGGCGTGAAATTAGGGAAGTGGACAAATTGCTGCTCTTCATGGTGGATGAAAAGAGAAACCGCACTGGGACTTACTATTGGACTCTCAGAACAGCCTAGGGACTCAGAAGTTTGGATAGAATAAAATAAAAAAATTTAAAGAAAAAGAAAAAATACATCCTCTGCACCAGCGGTCACCAATGCAGATCCACTGCAGGCAAATCAGAGAGGGGAACGGAGAAAATAGCATTTCAGGTGCCACCATGGCTTTTGTGAAATAAAGAAATCAGTGATCAAGGACATTGTTGAACTGATCCAGTGGGTGAGCGACACTTTATTTTCATGTGGGAAAGATGTTGCACATCTCCTGGTAGCCCACAAACAGCCAAGAAAGTAGCCATCATTTTCCATTGCTCTTCGGCAGCCTGCAGGTGTGGGTCCAAAACCAGGCACCCAGACCTGTATTAGTTCCAGCTGGGTCTGAAACTTGACCTGGCAGATGCCCACCACATGACAGTGTGCCTAGAAAACCAGGTGAAATTCAGGCACACAGAGTGTTGTACCCAGGGGAATTCAAGACACTCAGACTCGAGATATCCTGGGTGCATCTTACCCTTTGAAATGTGTTTCGCAGGACCAGCTGGGGAGGACCAGGAACTTGATCAGGTGTGTCAGGGGAAGTGAATGCGTGTTTTGGGACTGAGCCCAAGAGGCCAAGATATGGCAGGTGGTGGAGGGACAAAGGACTGGCTCCTCTACTGCTCGAGCAGAACCTAGGGAAGATTCCAGCAGTACAGACTTCTTGCACAGATAGGAAGCAGCCAGGCATCAGAAGTGTGCTGATTTAAAAGCTGCAGACCAAACATCATTCAGCAGAGCATGGGAGTCTAGCTAGACATAAACCCATCTCTAGGAGCTCTCCCTCTAGGAATCCCTTTCACAGAACTCTACAGCAACCCGTTGCTGTGAGTGGAATAGACAACACCTGCCAACCTTCCCCACCTCAAACTGCCAAGAAGGGAAGCTGAGAACGGGAAACTTGACTGACTCCAAAAAAGAAGGAATTGACATTTCCGGACTGTACCTTTTGCATGTAATACATAACTCCACAAAAAATAGAATGACAATTGGGGACTGACAACCAACATATAATATTATTGACAATTTTTTTTACCATTTCAACAGAAACATTTTGTTAATCTCCCATCAGAAACATTTTCTAAAAATTTTTGTGTGCTGAATGGTCCATGGACATTTATACATACATGTATTTGTCTCACTCTTGTTTCTAGCATTACTTGAGGTTAGTTATTTTCTTGACTGCCTTTTGAGGACTAGGGTTTTTGATCAGTATACATTGATTTTGTGATATATATGTACACACACATATATTATATATATACACAGTTTAATATTGTTTCACTCCTATTTCCCTTGATTCTCTTCCTCTTTTATTAATAGCTAAATTTTATTGTTCTTTCACTCTTCCTTTAACTCTTTACCCCACATCTCCTCTATATTCTCCCTCTTCAATTTTTTGAAATAGCAAACCCTCTTGCAAACATAATTTCTCTACTATTGGCAATTGCTTGCCATACCATTTCTATTTTTAGTGCCAATTAACATTGTAGATGCCAAAATAGAAACTAAGCATTTAGTTTAATGATGAATATTGATTGCATTGGTTGTTGTTATTGTCTTCCACTAAACCATGAGATACTAGAACTAAATGGATAGACACACAAACAGTATGAAAAAGCAAGGTAACAAACTATGCCAAACAAACCAAAATACCTCACTAATGATATCACAGTGGAGGAAATGTCAGAGAAGGAGTTTAGAAAGCTCATAGTTAAACTAATCTATGAGGTAAAAGATCATATAAGGAGTGACATAAGAGAGAAAATCTAAGATGAAAGATCACTTTAATAAGGACATAGAAATCCTGAAGAAGAATCAATTGGAAATTCTTAAACTGAAAAAATGAATAAACCAAATTAAAAACCCAGTGGAAAGCATCACCAGCAGACTAGACCACTTAGAAGATGAAGTTTTAGGCAACGAAGACAAAATATATAATCTGGGAAATAAAGTTGGCCATGGAGAAAAGATATTAAGAGACCATAAGTAGAATGTTTAAGAAATATGGGATAATATGAAAAGACCAAATTTGTAAGATTTATCAGTATATATAAAGGTTTGAAGATACAAACCAAAAGAATGTACAATCTTTTCAATGAAATAATATCAGAAAATTTCCCAAACTTTAAGAATGAAATGGAAAATCAAATACAGGAGGCTTACAGAACTCCAAATATATAAAATTACAACAGATCCACACCATGGCACATTATAATGAAAATGTGTATAACATACAGAATGATACAATTTTAAAGGCTGCTATAAAAAAAAACAAGAAGTCACATTAAGAGGGAAACCAGTCCAGGTCTCAACTGATTTCTCAACCCAGACCCTAAAAGCTAGGAGGTCTTGGAATAATACATACCAAGCTCTGAAAGAAAATGGATGCCAGGTAAAAATATTATAACCAGCAAAATTAAGCTTCAGAATTGATGATGAAATAAAAACCTTTCAACATAAACACAAGTTAAAAGGATTTGTGATGTAGAAAACCTACATTACAAAACATATTCAATAAGATATTTCATGAAGAAGAAAAATAAAATTAAAAATCAGCAAAGAGAGTGTTATGGTTTGGATATGAGTCGTCCCCCAAAAGTTCATTTGTGGAGCATCTACATACATGAAACAAACCCTTCTCAATTTCAAGAATCAAATAGACCACAACTCAGTAATTTAATACTTTAATACTTCTCTCTCAGCATTGGATAGATCATCCAACAAAAACTAAAGAAACAAGCTATGGAACTAAAAACACAATTAATAATAATAACAGACATATATAGAATATTTCATCCATCAATGACTAAATACACTTTCTTCTCAGCAGAACACATTTTCTAAAATAGACCACATCTTAGATGACAAAGCAACTCTTAGTAAGTTAAAAATAGAGATAACACCTTGAGTTCTAATACATCATAATAGAATGAAACTAGAAATGAATGATGAGATAAAAAAATAGAAGACAAGACAGAATATTCCTGTTCTAAAAGGTATTCTTAAAATAAGTACATGTATTACTCATAATGTTAGGTAGCTACACAAACTACTATACATTTTTTCCACTAAATATATGCTAAATATCTTATAAGGTATTTCTATCAAATGAAAATAAAAGCCTCTGGAACTAGCTGAAGTCAAGTTTTTCCATAATGGAGTTGTGATAATCTAAATCTTACCTCGGTTTCTAACCAAAATCACCAATGATGTAAAGTTAAATTTTAACTTTCCTTCTTCTTGATTCTTATTTCCAATTACTGTGTTAGAGCAATAAAACTGCAAGTTTCTTAGGTCCAAAAGAACAGAATGGAAAGAAATCATAAACATGTATTACAGGTTTCATGGAACAGCTCTTCCAAGTTAAGTTTGAAAGTAGATAAACCTTGGTGTTTTGGGTCATCAAGGACACTCTTAACTCACATCAGCTAGAGCCAAAGGGGGCAATATGTCAAATTAACTTGCTCAATTTACTTTTCTCAACTTTACAGTGCCCTTTAGGAACACCATTACTGAATAGCTATTGTTGGCATTTACAGTATAAAACCTGATTTTGGAAGCTGATATTGCAATAGCCTAAATATCACAAAACTGAAAACTGTATAGGGCCAGTTGTTTCACATGGTAAAAGGAAAAAGAAGTTTGTGGATGCTCTGTAGATGGAAAAGGAAAAAAATCAGGGTTAGTTTCAGAATGATGCAAATAGTTGACTTGTATTTAGGTATATGAAAAGAGTACAACTGACCTGCATAAATTTTTAAAAACTTGAAATAAACTGGTGGCTAAAATTTAATATTTTAGTATTTTTATGTATTATTTTTCATAGAGAAAATTTGCTATTAGAAAATAGAACCTCCAATATTGTATTAAACTAGCTGGCACAGAGACTTGTATTTCAGTAAAACATTATGTTAGTCATTTAAAATCATTTAGAAATGTATTCTCTTTAATGTTTTTAAGTTCAATACAAATAAAATTTATCACTAAGGAAATACACAACAAATAATAGAATACTTATCAGGATGAAATAAACAATCTAGTTTTTAAATGAACCATGCAAAGACTATATTTCAAATGAAAAATTGTAAATTGATATAGGTATCAAAAGCATCTTCTAGAAAACAATTATGTCTGAGAACAGTAAGTTTTTCTGCCAGCTGTCAGGATAAATATCATCTGTTCCTCTACAGATAAATAAGCATTTGTGGTGTTGCCTATTTTCCTTTAAATATAGAAACACAAATGGACAAAACAACTGTTTTTTCCCCCTTATCTCTAAGTGCTCTCTCTGGCTAGTCTAATAACTAGAATATTTTCTTCTTTCCAAACTAATTAGAGAAAACACTGTACTCATATGGTAGAGAAGAAAATGTAGATTGGGACTCTTAAATATAAATAAGAACTGTGAGTAAGCCACATCTGATTCTAAAATCTAACAGAACAATAAACTTAACAATAAAATGAATTCACCTATGTCACAAATTGAGCTATACCATTTTGAATATATTATTGTATTCAAAACCTCCCGGTACTGATTTATAGTGTATGTATTCACAAAGCATATGCTGGTACAGATACAGATAGCAGTCAAGTCCCCCTGTTTCCTTTCAACATGAATAAAACATAAAATTAAACAGCGTATCTCATGATCTATGTGCTTTGCACTCTAATGTTCCGCATGTCTCTCAGCAGCACTGGTCTGTAGTTTTGCTCCAAAATTTCCATGTATTCGAAATAATCACTCACTCGAAACCCATATAGTGCTTCTTCCTGCCAAGAAATATAAAGGGAAGTTCATTTACTTTGGAAAAGACACACAATTCCAAGTTAATAATTTTTAAATAGTTGATGTACCATTTAATTCCAGCTATGGATGGTGGGGGAAGTTTATGTGGCCAATAAATGTATAATTGCTTTGTATTTAGTAGGCTGTGTATGCAGATGGTAGGAATAAATCATATCCTCATAAAATAAGGTTGTCTACTCTCAAAACCAAAGATTTTACAGCTAACAACAACAAAAACTCAGATGTCATTAGTTTCTTATTGAGCAATAATGTGCAGCTTTCAAATAACTTGGGAGAACTTTATTTTTATTTTGGCCATGTATCACTTAAAAATCTACATAATGAGGAAAAAGTTAGTTGGGATATTCTAAATATATTAATTACTGATCTATGAGTCTAATAAAACCTGAAGAAAGATAATATTTTTATATAACATTACACCATGAAGGCAAGAACTCATACCTTCCAATACAAATATCTGAACCCTCAAGGAACTGTACCATTATTTCACTTCTTCATTCATATACTCACTTGGCTATTATATCTAAGGTTCTTGGTTATGCATTCAAGAGACAAAGATGAATAGGGGCCCTGTCCTAAAATGTTAACAGGTATACAGTATGTCTCCAATTATCTGTATAAGTAACTGAATCAAAGGGAAGATGTTCATGATGAATGGCAGAATACTAGGTCTTTGTACATTTCTACCCTACCAAAAAAACTTCACTTTTTGCAAGGAGGTAAAAAGGATTAGAGAAAGACCAAAATTACTGTTCAAGAGTTCATTTAAACAGTTAATGTTATAACCATGAACCTGTTAAGAATTTATTCATTTTCTTCAAATTATATTTGATTTGATTTTGATCATTTCTTCACTGAAAGTATTCCTAAGATAGAAAGGAATTACAGTAATGTGTTATTCTAACCAGAGAAAAAAGAATCAATGCCAAAGAATTGTTTCAATACATAATCATGATTTTCAAAGAAATGCTCATTGTTCATTAAATATGAATTGCAATAAGAGATGACAGCATTTGAACAATAGCTCTAATAATACTTTCCTGGGCAAAAAATAAGCAAAATATATTTAGCATCTTTTAATTATTGTTCTACTTTAATTTAAACATAAAACTACCTACCAAGGAAAGCCACAGCTATTACTTGACTTAAATATGTTTCTTCTTTAGAAGGTATTCTTTGAAATCTTGTGCTTCCAGCTTAGACATTAATTTTAAAGTTAAGAAAAACTATCCTGATAACTACTCTGAAGAGATATTCATAAAAATGGCACATAAAATTATTAAGGTGTTATTTCATAAGTGAAAAATTTATGCATATCAAGATGAATCCTTTTAAATGATATAGTTTATTATTTAAACTTCAAAGGCAATTTTAACTCTGACTAAAGTTCCAAAATATCTGAATTTCATTTTGTCTTCAAAGTAGAATATTTTTTATGTTATCCTAAATGTTCTTTAATGGTCTTTTTAGTGGATAACTTTACCTATAATTATGAACATTTAGAGTGCCAGCTTATCATCAGCATTTCCTCATTATAATTCCTTATTATAATTTCATTTAAATATCTAAGCTTATTGGACTCTATATAAAATATGAATGCCTTTAATCTTTAAATCTTTAAATAGGCATACAAATTATATAAGGTAATACTGTATAAACAGTACAGCATTCATTGAAAAGATTTTTTAAAAACAAGTTATACTAGATTGGTTTAAATTTGGGTTAGAAAGTTCATGTTGAGCATACTGCATTTTCTTTTCGGTACCTGTTATAACTGTTATTCAATCAGTGTGCTTTCAATGATTTTTTCATCATTAATTCTGGGTTTTAAAAGTGGAATTATCAAAAAGCATTAAAAATTACCCTGCTAAACCATAATATCGAGTGTATTAGTATAATGTGATATGGTATGGTTATGGCCTGGATATGAGGTGTTCCCCAAAAGTTCCTGCGTCAATGCTGCAATGTTCAGAGATGAAAACAAATGGATTCTGAGAGCTGTGACCTCATCAGTCCATCCTCATTTGAATGGACTGTCTGGTTGGTAACTGTAGGCAGGTGAGGCATAGCTGGAGGGGGTGGGTCATTGGAGGCATGCCCTGGAACAGTTCATCTTCCCTGTGGCCCCTTCTCTTTCCTCTCTGCTTTCTGCCTGCTATGAATAAAGTAATGCTCTTCCACCACCCCCTTCTGACATGATGTGCTACCTCACCTTGGGCCCAGTGAAATGGAGTTGGCAAACCACAAAATGAACCTCTGGAAACATAAATAAAAACAAATTTTTCCTCCTCTAAGTTGTTCTTGTCGGGTATTTTGGCCATAGCAATGCAAAGCCAACTAACACAGGTATATACGTACCTTCTCTCCCTCTTTTGTGTATAGAAGTTCAGTTTTATATGTTTGTGTTTTCTTCTACTATTGAGAGTAGTTGATTAGGGCCTGTTGAATTTAGTATTATTTTTTAAGGTAACAAGATGAGTCAACCAAAGACAATTTTATATAGAAAAAGGAATACAGGATTTGGATTCAGACAAAACAACAAACAAATGGAGTTTAAATCTTATGTTGTTAGACAAGAACAGGAACCTGGGCAAATTTAATGACACTCTAACCTTCAATTTTGCATGTGTTAATGAGAATAATAATAATATATGATTGCTCTGTTGAGTAAACATTCTTCTATCTGAACCACTTACTATAAACTACAAAGCCTTATATGATCTGGTCTCTTCTTATCTCTAACCCTTTTCATTCATCTTGTTCTAGCCACAGAGATCTCCTCACCAGCGTCTAAGGGCTCAGGTTATTCTCCTCCGAAGTTCTGCAATTGCTTATCTTTCCATTTAAAAAAAAATTTGCCCACAAGTCTTTGTAGGTTGTTTTCCTTTGCTTCATTTAGGTCCCTTCCTAGCCCATGAAAAGGGTTAGTGTGGGTAGGGATATCCTGTCTTGTGACTGCAATTAAAGATGGGACATAGTTGTTGCACAATAAATAGCTGAATGAGCCCAACAGTGAACAGACAATAACTGTCAAGTCCTAGCATATGATAAACACTCAAGGTACTAATGTTATCTAGAAAAGTTAGAAGTTATCTTTTAATCAACTGTGGGTTTTTGAAATAACTGGGATACATTTCCTGATGACAGTACAAATATCCATCAAGCATGGATGGTCCATCAAGGATTATTATCTTCAATCTCTGTTCCTGAATCCCTTACCAAGAATAGAGATGCACTCACCTGAGATATTAAGACCTTACTGTCTTCTTTCAAATTCTCAGGAATGTGCCTATCATGGACAGCAAGCTATACCTGTACTTTCAAAGGCTCTTTGTATCAGTTGAAGTTTCCAAAATTACCACAGAAATTACTTTCCAACAGAAACGTTTTTAAGTGACTGTAAGCCCTGCCAACTTGGAATTTAAATAGAAGATAAGGCCTTTTACAGTGATAGATACAAAGAACAGAAAGATCAAATGTGCCAGCCTGACATGCCTTGGTTTTATGACTTAGGACTAGTTTAGGTATTTCTGATAGCCTTTCTCAAATATTTAATTATTAATATTTTGTCAAGATGATGGCTTTTTTAGTAATAATAACTCTATACAAAAAATTATGGAAGAAAAAACAGTAAGTCACTTTGAATGGGTTAAAATGAAATAGAGTTGACTTACCACATGCAGACTTATACACTTAACAAAAGTTATTTAACTAAGAATCTGCATTAATGTCAAGTCTTATATAAGCAGCACTTGAGAGAAAAGTTGAGGAATGGGAATGTTATGAATATAGCTCAGCTCTTTATCCTTTCTAAACATGACTTTTTTCCATTTGTAACTGACCTATCATATAAAAGAATAGACTGTCTGGCCACAGTGGAAAAACACAACTAACCTGCAAGCAATATTTTTTTCAATATGTTACTACTGGGTTGCTTAGTAAAATTAGAAATTCAGGACTCAAGAGCCTTAAAACTTTTGAATCCTTGGTGTTTGCATTCTGGATTCTGTTTTCTTAACAAGCTCCAAAGGTAACACCTTTATGTATTCTAAAGATTTCAAACTATTTGAGATTTTATACTACTATCTGCGAACTCATGCCTTGGCCATGTAAATTCTGATTTAGAAAGTCCAAGTAGTCTAAATTTATCAATAAGCACACAAACTAATCCTTGGAATCAGGGTAGTTCAGGAAATGTGTGTGGCTCTGGAGAGAATGTGTGGTACTTATTAGTATAACGTACATGCTCCCTAAAGATTTAAGTCTAGTAAAAGAGTACTGACATATATGATGATTAGAGAGATGATTCAATCCTGGCTGGACTAAAGATAGAGTAGGTCCTGATCAATATAGCATACCAAAATGTTTCTGACCAAGATGTGCAGATCATCCATGCAAGCTGGTACTGTGATATTATATACTAAGAAGTCCCAGGGCCTGGGGAAAAACTGAGAGAAAGTAGACCAAAGGCTAGCTATGGACTCAGAAAATACTGTTTCTTTTACTTTGTTCTCAATACATCTTTATCTAAACTAAGAAGCAAAAATAATGGAGATGGGGCAGGGATGTAGAAACAGTAATGGCCAAGTTTTTGTGAAGGACTTGCTATGTTCCAAATAATGTTCTAGAAGTATTTTACACATATCATCTCATCTCATCTCATTCCTCAACAATTTTATGTGCTAGGTATTACTTAATTTCCTACTATATAGATGAGGAAACTTAAGCATAGAGATTTAAAAATAAGCCCAAGCTTCCACAGTGAGTGACAAAGCTGGAATTTGAATTCAGGTACAGTCCATTGAAACGGCATAAGGGCAATGAAGAAACCCTGTCTTCAAAACATAGTATACTGAACATGCTTTATTTTTTCTCTCAGATGGTGAATTATTTTCCACACTATGTATACTTTTGTCTTCTAACAGCTTAGCATTCAATCAGTTTTTTTTTTCTCAGTCTGATCTCTATTTTTTGCCCTGTAAACATCTTCTCGTATCAGCAGCTGCAACAGCACCAACAAAAAAATCCCTCTTGACAATTTACTGATTGGGTTGAAATTAATCTGATTTTTCATAATTATAAGTTGATTTTGCCATAATATGCAGGATTTAGTTGAAGCATTTTAATTAAGTATTTTGAGCCTTGACAGCCTGATTTTCACTGAAAGGCAATCTTCCTAGCCTGGCATTTCAGTGAAGTTTGTCGTCAGGTTGAATTTACAAACTGCAACTAAAATTACTTCCAGGCTATTAGCATGTTAGAGAGGCATGCAACATAGTCAGGCTGCTAAAACACAGACTTCTTCACATGAACTGCTATTAAACAAAACTTCTCCCAAATCTGCATCTATTTTGTGTGTCTATTATAGATGAGTCCACTAAAAAGTAAAATTAATTAATTACAGAAAGAGGAAGAAGAGAGAAAATTTAGACTTTCTAGCTAGCTGAGATACTGCAAAATATTTATTTTGTTGCATATGTTTATCCCTGGAATTATAATGCCTACAGACTTTCTGAACTATCATCTGTCACAGAAAAAGATGTTTGGAATTTCCAGTACCACACTCCCCAAAAGAAAAACAGAAAAGGAAAAACTGAAAAACATTTGAGACCTCAGGTCCAAGGAGGTTACCTTCAAACTCAGTTCTACTTTATATCTTTACAGTGTAAGGAAAATGCACTTAACTGTTCTGTATCATCCAACTCACATTTTTGTTGAATCTATAAAGATGTGATGAAAAAAACCAATAATTTGTTGATATCAACTTATACCCACAGCATTCATCTAATCTCATATTTTAATGGTTTAGTCAGAAGAGGAAAAAACATAGGTTTCTTCCCCCCAGGAAACCTGTGCTGCCTGCTCATGTTCACTACCTTCTGATCTAAGCAACCCAGCTTGTCTTTTTAATATACTCTTAGAATCACGAAGAACTCTTCATTAGGCTATTGAAATGTAGGCAAGGAGTCCAAACTCTCAATTACCTCACTGAAAATCTTGAGCCTAAATCAAATGAAAAGAAATGAGAAGATATTTTCTCTATACCACATATGTCACACAGATTTTTATTCCTAAAGCAATGCTTTTATCATGACACTTTGTCAATATGTGAAACCTAAATCAGGAGAATTGAGTATTTCCAATCTTCCGGAACTATCTTCTAGCTATCTACAATTGCCCAGGATAACTAATAATTGAAAGCATTATACATTTGTGATTTTCAATATTTTAAAAATGCATTCAATTGGGTTTGATTATTTGAACTCATAAATTTATAACAGTCAAATGTTTGTTCTGTTTTATATAAAGATTCAACTTTTAAAAAAAAATTAGTTTGATTATAAAAGTAGTATGGGAAAATTCTGCAAAATTAAAAAAGGCCACAAAATATATAGAATAAAAAGTTAAAGTTCCAGATTCTATTTTATCTTCTCTCCTCTTAGAAGCGATCACTGTTAAATACGTAGAATCATAGAATAATTTGATGAAATAATAACATAACTAGTTCTTACTTGAGGAATGTTCCAAGGGAAAGAAGAATAAGATTACTTCTTTAATCAATATTTTATTATTGGTTAATATGTGCAAAAGTGAGCAATGATGAACATATATTCATGTATATTGCAAATAAGAGGTATTACAGGGCTTAGTGGAGTAAAGGAGTATATACATATTCAAATAAACCACACTGGAATTTCTCTTACAAGAAAGATGGATGCCTACCAAAAACAAACAGTGGACTCTGAGACTTTGAAACAAAACAAAAAATAAAGTCACATTATAAATAATAAAGTGTTTTTATATAAATAAATAAAGTGTTTTTCCTAATCTCTCAGATGAATGAAAATAATAGAAATAAAAAGTCAGGTTAGTTCTAGGACACATGTTAAAGTTAAATCCTTGCCAACACATACTTGAACTGACTCAATTCAAATTAGTAATTTAAATAGGAATTAGGTAATAAAGATAACCTCCCCCCGCAGCACATTTAAAATCTGTTAGTTTTAAATCGATAGCATTATATCCAGTACACAAAGGACTCTGAGACACATTTAAAATGGTCACCACTTGAAAACCCTGTTAAAATTTTCCCTGCAGGAGTTAAGAGAAAGATGAAATTGCAATAGTAACCAACATTAATAAGACTTACGATGATGATTTGTAAATATGCTCTACTTCCAGTGAGAATATGTGGTAAGCACTGGTAGAATTTAGTAATGTTTGTTATTCAAAGTAAATAAAACTAAGATCATTCATCTTTCCTCTTATTTTTAAATATTATTTGTTCACTCACTCATTCTATCAATGAATATTTATTGAGCAACTATTATGTGCTGGGTGCTGTTCAAGGCACTGAAAATACATCCATAAATGAGATGAACCAAGTCACAGTCCTTTTGGAATGAAAATATTATACTGAGGAAGACAGACTAAAACACATAAATAATTTCAGATAGTGATAAAAACTATATGAGAAACTAAACTGGGACAAAAGGTTAGAGATTTATGGGCTAGGGCTTCTTTGGACGCAAGAGTACAAATTCCTATAAGTTGAGCACTATAGCTGGTGAAAATGTACCAGACTGAAAATCAGTCCATGTTTGTCTTTAGCACAATTCCCACTAGTTTAAACTTCCTTGTTGTCTGAATAACCGCTTGCAGATCACTGTTTTCTTTTTCTACCTCAGTTTTCCTTCTACATACGCAACCATTGTTTTGGCATACATTTTCATTACGAATGTTTCTAAGATTATAATTCTAGTGATGTATGAAGTTTAAGACATTTTAAATTCAGTATTTATGAAACAAAAGTGCTTGACATGTTAGCAATCTTAAATGATCGATGGTATTTATTTCAAGAAAAACATCATTAAATTGAACTTTTATTGACCAAGTGAGACAAAGAAATGTATTTTTTAAATGTCTTTTGGCACAGCATACTGATTAGGAGCAAAGTTTTGGATTCAGACAGTTAACTTCATATTGTAGTTCCACGCTAGCTGTATAATGTGAGTAACTTATTTCAGGCCAAGCCTCACTTTCTTTATCTCTAAAATGAGGATAATATCTACCTCTCAAGAGTTGTTTTTGGGATAGGTGAGTGTCCAGAAAAGTGCTTGGCATTAATCACCCAAAGTTAACTATTATTTATTAATCCACATTTTCCCCTCAACATAAGCATACTTACTTTTAGGAAAACTTGCAGATCTTGAGTCTGAGTGTGCTGTAGAATGTCTTGTTGTAGATGTTTAAATATAGCTATACAGATATACACTTGATAATCAGGACCAAGGAAAACACAGGTAGCAATATAGTGACATATTTCTATCCAATCTAAATAATTCCAAAAACACTGACTTATCCATTGCAGGCAAATCTAAAAAAAAAAAATTAAAAAGTTCATTAAAAATCATTAAAAACTACATGTGGCTTAGAAAAAGCAGCAACCAGTAACACAGAAAGCCAACGAAAAGTCTTGCATTTAATAAAAACAGATTGTAAGGCTCCACAGTAGTGTACTAACTAGTCACTTCTCCTATTTGCTTACTATTTGAGAAAACTCATGGAAACTCATGGCCTTGGGATTCAGGAGTTCAGGATAACTGAAGGTGTTCGAGCTGCTGTTATATCTACTGCTGAATGCCTTCATTTTGCATACTATCCTTTTCTTACCCATAATACTAGTCTGCTCTTGATAGATACAAAGGCTAGGAGACTCTTTTAATTCAGGGATGGGAATTTTTTCTTTTTTCTTTTTTTTCATTTATTGGTTCTTTGTAGTTATATATGACAGTAGAATTCATTTTATATCCTACCTATATTCACAGATGTAAAATTATACAGATTATGGACGGCTAACTGTTACATTAATGCAAATGGACTCTTGCTGAATTAGAAAACTTCTTAAACCAAAGATAATTATAGAACATGTAAACTGGGATCTAATAGAGAGAATACTTTCAAAATGAGACTTTCACAAAAACTTATTTTTTGATAATATCTGTTCAGATTATAAAAGCAATACATGTGCATTGCGGAAAATAGGCAAGTTTAAGAAAAAAAAGACCAATAACAACAAAGCAGAGATTAACACTGTTAACATTCTGGTACATTAATGCCACCATGGTCAATGCCCCACCCCAAATAAAAAAGCATGTCAAAATCCTAACTCTGAGTAACTCAGCATGTAACTTCATTTGGGAATAAAGTCTTTACAGACTCAATCAAGTTAAAATGAGTTTATTAGGGTGGGTCCTAATCCAAAATGACTGACTTTGTATAATAGAAAATATGGACAAAGAAACAGATGGGCCATAAGAAGAGACAAGGAAAAGACACACCCTGTGAAGATGGAGGATGGGAGTGATGCAGCTATAAGACAAGAGACACCCAAGACTACCAGAGGCTAGGAGAGAGGCCTGAAACAGTTATTCTTCTAGTGCCTTCACAGTGAACACAGCCTTATCAACATCAGTTTTTGGATTTCAAGCCTCCAGAACCATGAGAAAATAAAATTTCTGCTGTTTTTAGCAACTCAGTTCATGCAATCTGTTAAATCACAGAAAATTTAAAAAAATTTCTTTCAATTAGTTAACTTTCAGTTATGATTTACAAATTCTGAGGAAAATTTTTTATTGAATGTCTCTTTTTTTAAGGGGTAGGAGAGGAAAGGGAATAGATATGGTGTCCTACCTCATTTTCTCATAGGCATAAAGATAAAGGTAAACAAATTTTCCCTCTTTTTTCTAACATTTTCCCTTTTTAAAAATATATTTGTGGTCAGATGTGCTGGCATACATCTGTGATTCCAGCTTCCCCAGAAGCTGAGGCTGGAGAATTGAAAGTTTGAGGCCTGCCTGAGCACCTTGGCAAGACCTTACCTTAAAATAAAATTTAAATAAAGGTCTGGGGGTACAAATTAGTGGTAGAGCATTCCTGGGTTCAATTCCCAGGACTACACCAAAACAAACAAACAAACAAACAAACAAAAAACCATTAAAAAAAAACTGAGTAAGTTCTAAAAGTTATATCCTTGATTCAACTTTTTAGTATGTTAATTCTGCTTTTAACTGATTACAATGGTATTTATGTGTTAGGTCTGATGTAACAAAAGCACAAACCAGGTACATTAAATAACAAAAATGTATTTTCTCATTCTAAAGAAGTCTTGGGTCAAGCTATAGGCAGGGCTAACTTCTTCTGAGCCTTTTCTTGACTTCTAAATGACATCTGCTCCCTGTGTCTTCCCAAGGTCTTTTCTCTGACATGTCTTTGTCCAAATCTCTTCTTATTACAGACATGAGTCATACTGGATTATGGCCCACCCTAACAGTATAATTTTAATTATTTCTTTGAATATACCAACTCCAAAACAGTCACAGTTTGAGGTGGTTAGGACTTCAACATGTGAATCTGGAGGAACACAATTCAGCCTATACCAAACGGCATTATTGAATTTTTGTTTTCTATACATTATTACTCATATCAACTATTAACCTTTTAATTCCAGCCATTATGAGCATATCTTCTGATTTCATATTTGTTATAATTCCTTTTTATTAATGAAAAAGCCAAGTATATGGCAAACTAAAGATTTTCCTTATCTTTTTTTAAGTATAGTTCTGTTCTCAGATAAAAGATTTTTCTATATATCTATAATGTTCCTCTTCTATTATGGTCTAAAACAACTTCATAGTGTCTCTGAGTTTAACTCAATATTAAATTAGAATATATTTTCAAATACCCAATATTTGTCAATAGGCTAGATATATAAAATTATCTTTGGTCCTAACTTCAGTGTTGAGTTGACACTAACAAGGTTCTTCTCACAAATTTCAACTTGGAGGGTAGGCTGGCATACATTTCCAAGCCTCTATCACCCACCAAAAATCCATAGTAATATGGCTGTACTGGACTGAGAAGGAAATAGCTCATGCTCCCATCTGACTAGCAGTTTGAAGCTGTTAGTGACTTCTTTGACAAGAAGCAACACTTCTAAGCACTGCTGTCAGGGTTCTCTGTTCTTTGCAACAGCAATTTATGCCAATACAGGACTATGCTATACTAATGAAAATTAGTTTATGGATGAATGAAGAGAAACAACGAAACAGTGAAAATAAATATAAATGCTCTCCATATCCAGAGAAAGAATTTCCAATTCTGTTGTCAGTTTCAGGACTAACTGGCAAGTATAAAGATAAGAGGTTCACAGCTTCTGTCCGTCATCCACACCAGTTAAGAGAATCTGTAATTGGTTCATATTTATACATAGTTTTCTAATGCAGTTTGAATTTTCTGTTTATATACATTCAAGCATTGTTTTCTGTACAATGTATTTTTCTTCCATTAAATTGAGTTAATAGCTGTCTTTTCTATTACATGGGAAATTCAGAGGAAGAAAAGTGAAGAACTGAAACTAAAAGCACTTTGAAAAAAGTCATCTGCAACCTTATTTTGTATTTATATATACAGAAGACTATATATGGTATTATATAACGAAAGTACACTTGTACAAATGTACCTTTAACAAGTTTATCAAGCACTTAATAAATATCAAGCTCTACTATAATTTTTAAGTGACAAAAGACTTATAGAGTTTACAATTAAAGGGGAGACATACATTTTAAACATATGACACTCCCTTCACTTGGAAGAAATTACATCTGCTATTGTTATTATATTTCCAAGATACTTTAGCATTATTAAATCATAATAGCAGAATTCCCAAACTTTATTCCTGTGGAAGAATGCTGATCTATATGTCACAGTATATGTATCCTCCAGTAAACAATTTCTCTATTTTTACATTAAAGATAATCTACAAATCAGCTGACAGTCTAGGGTTCTACTAAGAAAAAGGAAATAGTATGTATCCAATAGATTGATGTACTTTTTAATTTATTATATGGATTTTTTTCAAACACGTATAAGGAGGAGAAAATCCTACATGAACCAGACCTACCACAGAGGCAAAATTTTGGTTGGTTGATCTTTAAGTCCATTTTCCTTTGTAAGTTATCCTTTCCCATTCTCTTTAAAAATTTTTAGAATATATGATAACTTTTTACCTGTGTTGACACTATACCCAACTGAAAATCTGTTTTTAATAGCATCATGGTAATTTTTCATTTTTCTTTCACACAAGACAACATAACATTCTCAGAATAATTATAACACTACCATGAATACTATCCCTTTGTCATTAGGTAATATCACTAAGCAAGTACAGTCAAATTTCTGTTTTAAAGAGCTTCCCATTAACCTATACCATCAAGTGGGTACTTTTCGGTTCATTAGATTCAGTTTGACTTGATACTCTAAGGGACTTAATTTATTTAGTTAGTTGTAAAGTTAATTATTTAAATAAAATAGTTCTAAAGTAAAAATACAAAACAAAGTATATTCCCTGATCTCCAGTCATTCCTTCTTTATTAGCAATCAGGTAGAAAGTTTGGTATGTTCCTTCATTTCTGTAACATAAACACATGATATTTGTGTGTGTAAATATGTATTTGTATTCCTACTTTTTCTTATGTAAGTAGTAATAACCAGTCATACTTTTATTCACACTAAACAAAACCCTCCAAATTTATAAATCTAAGCCCCCATTCATGAACATTTTCATTATTTTTTACTTTTGATACTACAAACAGTACTATAAAAACATGTTTCTGTGTATATAAGTTCAATATATATGTTCACATATATGTTCATATTTTTCCAGTGTTTCTAAGATGGATTTCTATAAATGAAATTGCTGGATTAAAGGGTAAGATGTACATATAATTTTGCTAGAAATTGTCAAATTCTCTTATACATCCCAAAATGTACTACTATATTCTTGAAATCAATCTTATGTTCACTAAAATATATTATCAATGATTTACAAAACACCTTATAAAGACAATGAAACAAATTTAACTTTTTTAATGACAAAACACAGTTCCTTGTGAACTAATTATACTCTAAAACATTTTAAAGACAGTTGGCCTCATAAGGAAATAAAATCACTTGCGCAATATGCATTAAGTTTAACCACAGCCTTCCTAGGAAATTTTGCTCTCCACTTCACTTATGCTCATGTCAAAGCATATTAAGATGCAACACTGAAATCATACAATTATTTTATCTGACGTAAATTATTCTTACTTATATCTAGATTTTTTTTAAAAATCTTCAAAGAATCTCATAAGAATATTAAAGTTAAAAAAAGTTTGGGTAAAATAATTACTTATGGATACCCAAGGAAGGCAGAATAGGTATGATTTCTAAATGATTAACTTTTATTATTCAAAGGCACTATTTTTAATAGCTCTTTCAACCTTATTTTATTTGCTCCCCTCACAGAAAGAACTAGTACAGAAGAAAATCACAGAATCAAAGTGGTTTTAAGTGAAGTTTTTTATCTGAGTGACTTCAGTAAGTCCACTCATTTCACTCATCCTGCATTTCTCCATCTGTCATAATGTGAAGGTTAAAAAGTTTAAATGAAATACAAATGAAAAACACTTTTTAAATGATAAAGTGTCATTACTAATAGGTAATGGGAATTAAAAACAGTGTAGCTTGAGGGAAGAGGCAAATAGCTCTATGCTAACACCCCTCCTTCCCCTGATGAATGTTTCCCTAAGACTAATTGCAGATAAGGGAAGAGTGCTCCGCCAGGCCGGAGATACTGGGTCCATGGCTCGCAGAACCCTGACCCCTGAGCCCAAATTCCTGGGCACTAAAACTGACCACTTCATTGATTTATGGAACTAGCCCCAAATTCCTAAATGCCCAAGAAAACCGGCACATCTCCACTATGCCACCCCCAACATAAACCTATAAAATCCAGTCCCTCTCTTTGTTCAGTGGCTCATTTTCCACCAGGAGAATGGGTCCACCACCACCACCTTCACAGATGAATCCTGTTCCTGAATAAAAGCCTGAAATGACTTCCATGGTTTGCTGTCGCCTTTGATCTTTTTGCCCTTACAATTACAAACATAAGGCAATATTTCTTTTGTACATCTAGGCAAGATCTGCTTTGTGTCTGTACAGTTTTACATTATAAAAGTGGTGGTGTCACAAAATATAAAAGTTTTCTGTAATCTGCTTTTATATTGGGGGTGGAGGAGAACATAAATAAGAAAAACCAAGCAGGTTTTCCTACACTATTATTACCTAGATAATTCTAGGGAATTATCTATGTTAGCTCATTTGCTGATAAGTAAAGTCCAATAATCAATGACATACAGGATGGTGAACCCAAAGATCGGTAAGAGATGAATCATTATAGATATGCAGTACTGCTGAAGCTAGGAAAGTGAATAAAATACATTAAGAAAAGTTTTTAAACAAAGGATAAAACTGTTTAAAAAGCTAATGAGAATATGATTTCTTTGTTACTCATTCAAAAAGAGAATATATGTTCAGACTTCTATTTTCTTTCTAATTGCGGCTGCTCTTGAAAGAGACTCTAATCAACAAATATGCACTTATAACTATGTTTAATTTTTTGTACTCCAGTTCAGCTTATTACTTTTATTCCTGGGATCTGTATATTTCATATAGTAACTTTCCCACAAATCCTTCACTAATCAATCAATCCCCTCATATCCAAAAATACACAATGTCAAAAAGCACTGCTCCTAATAAGATCAAAATGAATAAACTTTATAAAATATAATTTGTATCTAAATAATTAATTATACATACCTATTTAGTAACTTAAACCCGCTTTTCACATTTTACAATTAGCAATTAAATGGTAAATAGTATCAACAAAGCCATGATAAGTATTTCTTAAGGCAGAATGATTAGTTCACAAAGGGAGCCATTAAAAAGGCATTTTAACATTAAGAAAAAGAATAATACAACTGATCAGAAATCATTTTTATATGAATCTATTTGTATGAGTTTCAAATTGGATTTATCAAATTAATAGAATATTTTTCTTTTAATCACAAAATTGACATAGGAGGGTGGAAGAATTGTAAGTTTGGCCAACAGTCTTTGGTAATCCATTTTCAAATTAAAGAATATATGGTAGGGACTCATAAATAATTGAAGGTATTAGACAATATATATTGTATTTATCAAGACTATAAGAGCAAAAACGTGTTAGGAACATACTGCTCCCAGCTTAGATTTTTAGGAGAATTAAAGAATGGATTATTGTACTTCCAGTAAACATTTAAGCAACTACCTCCAACCAGAATTCAAAATTTTGTGAGTCAAAGTGCCTAGAAGTAACTTGACTAAAATTACCCAAGAAAAAGTATCCTTTTTCATGACATACAATTCCTTGCTATATTTAAATTTCTTATTGACTTTGGGAAATTTAAAACAAGGAGAATAACCTCAAAGAAGTAAATCAGGG
The DNA here is from genome assembly GCA_004024805.1 of Geosciurus inauris. Classification (NCBI taxonomy): domain Eukaryota; kingdom Metazoa; phylum Chordata; class Mammalia; order Rodentia; family Sciuridae; genus Geosciurus; species Geosciurus inauris. Next base: position 172,542 of record PVHX01001588.1, read on the forward strand.
CTTTTTGAAAGAAGTACAGAAGCACCAGTAATGTCCAGAAGAACTACTGTCTAATTAAAAGATTTCTAGTAGAATCCATGGAAATTAAAAGACAGCTTACTAGTAAGAAATCTATCAAAACGCCACATTTTAAATGCGTCAAATAAGCTCAAGATTGAAATGATCTTAACTATAAACAAAATTAACACAATTCAACTTTCAAACTTGATTGAAGGAAAGAGAAGAACAAATTTTAATACTTTACAAACCAAGACTGCTAAGATTCTTCAGAAGAATGACAGAATAATTCTCTTCCATAAATGGTTACTACTTAATGGTGTAATGCTGGATGATTTCTCAATAATTTAGTCTAAAACATTAAGCAATTATTATTTTTAATTATTTTGAAAGAACTAGGTAATTTGATAAAAATGAAGCAGAAATAAAACATATTTTTATTCCAAGTTGGAGAAAAAGGAAAATTAAGAAGTCTACAAAACTGTAACTTAATAACATAATGATTTTATTATTAATAATAATAAAAAAGGAAATAAAACTGAAAGAGATTCACTACACTAACTAGCAATATCTGTAATAAAAAATGTACCATACCTATATAGAAAAAGCTATAACTTTAGGAAAATACAAAATAAAGCAAATAAATGGAAAAACTTACCATGTTCCTGGATAGGATGACTGACTATAGCAAGGACATAATTTTTTTTCTCAAAGTAATTTAAAATTTAGCAATAGAAGTCTCAATCTTATTCCAATTCAAATTCTCAATTTTGACTACGCAAAATCATTTTAAAGTTTATGT
>PVHX01001588.1:173440-200378 GCA_004024805.1 Geosciurus inauris
AAAAAAAAAAAAAAAAAAAAAAAAAAAAAAAAAGTTTATGTAAAGTAATCAATGAGGAGAAATAGCTAAATTAACTTTTTGTGGGACAGGTGGGAAATAAATGATAAGATTATTATTTCTTAACATTAAAACAATACAAGGCTAATGTACATAACTTAGGAATTGAATAGATTTGGACAGTGCATACTACTTTAAAAATACATAAAATCAATAAGGAATACACTAAGAAAGATGGATAATAATTATAAGAACATTCAACTAGTTAACAAAACTGTGGGTATATAATCAATGTGCTAGTATTCACAAGAACTTTTAAAAAGAAAAAATTCACCTATTAAATTAGTGATTAGTTTAAAAAGCCAAATACCTAGTCCTGAAAACTAGGTAATCTTTTCATTTTTGTTAAGAATAAAATCTAAAGCAATCTGATCATTTGAGTCAAAAGCCTTAAAAGTATTATCTTTTGATTAAGTATTTCTACCTTATGGAACTCTGACCTAAATTTTTCTCTCTCTTGTTGTGCTAATGATCAAATCTAGGGCCTCACACAAGGTAGGCAAGTGCTCTACCCTGCCCTGTAACCCCAATCTTAATTTAAGACTTAAATCATAAAACAAAAGTAAACAGAGAAAGCTTTAAGCTCTAAAATATTAATTTAAGACTAACTACAACATAGTGAAAAACCAATCAACACCTCCCCCAATGAACTACTAACTACACACAGGAGGAAGCCCACACAGATTGTATACTACACTACATTAGCCCTAGAAAAAACATGAAACTTTCTCAGATCCCAAAGTCAGAAACAAAGACTGAGACACAGGTTAATCAGCTGGGCTTTCTTGCTGGATAAGATACAGTATCTCACACACCAGACACCCCATGTTGTTAAGAATCCTTGCCCTCTTCTACCTCAGTTAATCTTTATATAATCCTTATTATTACTGTTAAGAAAGGATTATCTCAACTTTTAAAAAGCCTAATGTCATCAGACTTTCAGAAAGTCTATGCACTAAAGCAGAATCTAAACTCAAAATCCGTTACTGCTAGGAATGTACTATAAAGCAAACCTATATTATAACAAGCATGGGGAGGGAAATAGTAAATTTAAATATACATTTTTGTTAATTTAAATTCACTTCCTACATTTGAAGAGAATGCAATTATCTTTAAATACACTGAGGTCTTGAAGTTGAAGAAGTGTTTATGGATTACCTGTGACGGTGCAAAACCAGACATGTGAAAAGCTGAACACACAAGTGGTACCTCAGCCTTCAGTAGCATTTCAACATAGTGAGTGCTACAAAAATATATTGGATGGATGCCAGATTCTATGGTGTCAGTAGGTAGATACCTCTGCATAAAAAGAGAAATTGAGAATACTCAGCAAATAGATAATTTAAAATAATCACACATATACTTAGCTAAATCTTTTGCATGAATTGCTCCTTTCAAAGTTTATATGGTGATATAAAAGTTACTTCAGTGATTATAATGATGTGAGTTAAAAAGTCAAAATGTTAAACATTTAGAAAGAATAAATCTCAATAAAGGCAGGGTTATATACCTTTTTAAGATTCGGGAATAAAATTAAAATTTTGTAACTTTGGTAACTTCAATCTTTGTGAAAGATGAGGATGGGTGTTGAAATAATAAATGAAAATATGTGGGAGTAAACAGTAATAAAATACTTACATGCCAATAAGGTGTGTATTTCAATATGTTTAAAACTCTTGGTCTTCTCCAATGATTTTGTACAAAAAAGGTGTAGTCAGCTTTTGGGATGTAAGATGGGCTTACCCTTTTAGTTTGGTGATAGTAACCAAACCTGGGCTTGAATTAATAATAACCTGAATTTGGAACTCTATAATAAATTAACCACTCAAACTGGGGAGAATGCAAAGTGCATCCAAAGTTCTTAGGTAACCATTTTGAAAAAAATTTTCATTTTATAATTATATGTATACTTATTATGTGTTAATATGCATATTAACATATACAGACATGTTTAGAAATGTGCATTTTTCAGCAATATCTTTATAAAGTTGATTATTTTTCAATTTTGTTCTTGGGTATAATTCATCATTGCCAACAATCAATAATGTTTTGTTTACGGTTACTATAAATCCAACATGTACCATACTAATAATTTTAGCAAAGAATATTAAACTTAAAGACATAATTTGGTGTCAATAAAAACTATTCAGACAGTAAATTCTATGAATAAGAAGTTGACTATTCAAATTCAATCTGAAGACTTTACATTAAGAGACTTCCGAAAATTGTATTTTATTTTCTTACCCTTACTGGACAACTCTTGCCAATAAACTTTTTTGATAAGTAAAATCTAACATTTTAAATTAAAACAAATAAAATTCATAAATTATATAATATTTAAAAGTATGAAGAGTTTCTTTCTAATTTTATTAGAAAGGTCCTTTTAGGATATGATTGGGATTATATACTAAAGTTTCTGAAGTCACCAAGTTGACTTATTATTGGTTTTCCAATCCTGTCATTTATCATCATAAATCATGATTAGTTTACATTATATAAATATATATTTGTAAAAATATATGAAGTATATAGAAATGCTAAATATTCTTAAGATATGTTCTCTAGGACATACCACACGTGAAAAATAATGAATAAAGAAATAGCACATTCAACGGACATATTAATAAAAATGTTTAGGACAAAGGTAAACTTTCTTGAGTAGTTAAAAAATATGAACTGAGTAAAAATATCAATTGATTTAGGCCTTGAAATCCACAATGCGTTTGCTAATGACTATTTGTAGAATGAATAAATCTAATAAAATGTAAAAGCAAAAATCAACATACATCTTTATTTTCAATGTGCACTTAGGTGATAATTTTCTGAATGCATATATAATAGTAGTATAAGAATTTTATACATAGAAAACGATTGTTATACAGTATCTTTTCTATATTGCAATGGAAATAAATTCAGAGTAGATCCATTAGGAAATAGATAACAGACACTTATTACATTCTCAAAGAAAACAAGCCATTATGTAATGAATTCCCAAAGATAAAGCAAGAGTTTTTCTATCCTTGTAAATTGTACCCAGAAGAAATTATGCCACATTTTGGTAACTAACACAGTTCCTAACATCAAACCCTGCATAGAGCAACTGAATTCAATATAGACAAAATGACAAGTAAAGACACTAATGATTGCACATTGTAATCAAAGAACTCACTTACAATAAAAAATTTATTAGTTGGTCTATTAATTACTATCTCATAGCTCCAATTTACAGTAAATGGTGTTCATAAAACCAGATCAATAATGACAGCTCTGAGTCACATAAATATAACATGGATTTTCTGAATCATTAAATTATGAATTACTTATTATACTTCCAGTTATGTATTTTGTTATTTCCTAAAAAAATGGTAATAATTATTCAGAATATAGAATTAAGCAGAGCACAAATAGGATAACAACATTATATATCATGTAAGTAAAATAAAATATAAACATAGAAAATGCTAAGATAATCTCAAAAAATTATCAGCAGAACAACAGCCTAGAAGATACTAGAAAGTGACATAATATGAAGCAAAAACTTCATAAAACAATACTCTTTAAGCCGGGCACGGTGGTGCAAGCCTGTAATACCAGTACTTAGGGAGGCTGAGACAGGAGAATTGCCGAGTTCAAAGCCAGCCTCAGCAAGGGTGAGGCGCTAAGCAACTCAGTGATACCCGTCTCTACATAAAACACAAAATAGGGGTGGGGATGTGGTTCAGTGGTCGAGTGTCCCTGAGTTCAATCTCCAGTACCAAAAACAAAAAACCCCAATACTCTTTAAAGGAGTTTAGTGATTAATAATGAAAGATATATCCTTAAAAATGAAATACAAATATCAGTTTTTTTCTTCCAGTAAACCTACTTCTAATGAGTCATTATATTCCTCATAAATAAGAAATATCTACTTCCTATGCTGCTATGGAAATTAAATAGAAATATCCTATTAGAGCTGAAATTCTCCAATCCAACACAAACTGAGCCAATCCAGTCCATTCTAGTCATCCATCTTTGGGAATCTAAGAGCAGAGGATGGGTCATTATTTATCAGGACAGTAAGTTAATTATAGTTAATTCATAATCATGTAAAGGGTAAATAGAAAAGTTTGAAGATTTTTCCAAAACTTTGGTCCTGTAATTCTAGAAAACATAAATCTTTCTCCTCTCCTCTAGAAAACTAGAATTTTCAAATATGAATAAGTTTAAAGTCACATATGAGAAAAGAAAGGGTTTTGACATTAGTTCAGGTTTCCCTAAGTGACTACTCACATGACTGACTTTTGCTGATGCCCTGCAAATGGGTAAACATCTCTGTAAAACTGAAACCTAAATTTATATTTGTATTCCATTAGAATGTATAACTCCATAAACTTTCTGAACTAGGTAATTATTTATGAGGAGGAAAAGAGGGCTCTATAGTTAGGTTATCCTATATAGTAACTGTCCTATGATCTTCTTGTGGAACTACTCAAATACTTCATTTGAGTATGATGTTAGCCAGATTTAAGATCAATATATGAGACTGATATATATATATATATATATATACATACATACATACATATATATATACATGAGGTTGAGATATATATATATGTATCTATATAAAGATACATATATATGAAACACATAAAATATTGGTTTTTTACAATTAATTTGTTGAATTCATGTTTTTACCACAGATAGGCTTGTATGATTGTCATTTGGATTAATCTTGATATAATTTGTTTAAAACATACTTAATAATTCAGGATGTATGACATTTAAATACATTTTCTAAAGTAATAAAAGCCTACTTTCCCTTACATGTTTCTATTTAAATATTAATTCACACACTTAAAGTATATTTCTTGACTGATTACTATGGGCCAGATTTCAGGGCACATCAATAAACCAAGAAAAAAACTGTCCTCATACAGCTTCCATTTAAGTGTACAAATAAATAAAAATTTAAATTAAATAATATATTATGAGTTGAATTTTGCTATTGACAAAAAGTAAAATATAGAAGAGGGTAAGTGGGACTATGAGAGCAGGCTTTTCTGAGGTTGATTAAGGTAATATGAGCTTGACCTAAAGAAGGCAAAATTTGTGCTATTAATAGCTAAAGCTAAAGTGTCAACACAATGGCAAATCAGCTCATTTTATCAGCCTGCATAGAAACCAGAGGCACAATGTTTGAGTCCATGGAGCAAATGAAATGGAAAAGGTACCACTTTTCAAATAACATATTGACTATTATTGAAGTTAAATGGCATAGAGAAAACACCAATCTAAAAGTTTATTAAATCAAAAACATTCATACTATGGAGTGTTGACTACACAGACATTAGTAACAACACTTAGGTAATAGCTCTCCAATAGAGTTATCAATAGAGATGAATCTTAGTAGAATGTGAGTTGTTTTACAAAGAATCATTAAAATATACTTTCATTAGTGGTAGCAAAAGGTTCTACTTGGTATAATTGAACTTGAAAAGAGAAAATGATGCTGTAGTAGGCACTGCAAAAATTTTCATTGATGGTACAGCTATACCAACAGGACAGTGTCAAGTCTTTACATCAAGAGTTGATTCTGAAAATATCAAGATTCTAGTAATGTGTAACTCTATTCCATTTACAGATCTATGTTCCTGTTAAATGATGTCGTCAAAATGGTAAATTGAATAAAATGCAGCCTGCAAGAATTCTGTTTTCAGTTTTATGGGAAGAATATAATATTGCTATTTTGAAAAAAATAAAATATGTTATTAAAAAGTTTACAGGTTCAAAGTAGAAATACAACTTTGGAAGATAATGGTTAAACATGATTCACTGATGATGTTTAGATGGTGTTATAATGTAAACACCAGAGCAGAATTTTCTTAAAAAATTCTTTTTGTAGTTATAAATGGACAGAATGCCTTTGTTTATTTTTATGTGGTGCTAAGGATCAAACCCAGTTCCTCACACATGCTAGGTAAACACTCTGAGCTACAGTCCTAGCCCAGCAGAATTTTGAAGACTACAAAAATGTGTGAAATGAAAATGAATGATTACACTCAAAATCCATACTCATTGTAAAGATTTTCAAAATTACATTTATAAGATTAAAAGTATAGGAGTTTTAAAAATCTTCCATTATAATTTAGAGACAGAACTACTCAAATTGTGGTCAACAAGAGGAAAATAGTTCCCTTGATTATAGAAACATATATACGTAATTTTTTTGCTATTTGTTTCTTACTGATCATGTGAGCAAAATTTTTCACTATGGTGAAGAGCAAGAACTGAAATATCTTGCTCCAGAATGGTAAACAGCTTTTTCAAGCATAAAATTTAAAATTTCAATTTTTAACATTCCTTGGTGCTTTGATTTTATTCATTATCACACTATATATGTAGAATATATATGTGTATGTAGATGTATATATATTTGTATGTAACAAAAACTCTTAATAAATGTTTTCATTTAACTCCACATAGCCTTTAGCTTAACCTTAGCTGCCATGTCATTTCCTTGGCCACATGTAACATGTCATGGAAAGGATGTGGAAAGCCTTAGTTTAGCTGATAATGGTAGACAGTATCATCCAGTTCAATATCATAACAAAATGCAATAAATAAATAAACAGAAGCAGTAATAAATTCACTAAGGAAAAGACTTTCCTCTACAGTAATCTGAGTTCTCATAAGAATAGTAAATTATTTCAAAACATACTACAATATTTCAATAAAAAAGCAGCATGGATTTCTAAAATGTATATAAAATGGTTCTTTACCTCTACAAAGTGTTTATAATTTCTACATAATAAATGATTTTCTCATATTGTAATTTAACCTCCATGAGTCTTTAAACAAAGAATAAAAATACCCATTCAATACTTTTCTTGTATCTAGAATATAAGTAATATAATTTACTAAACAATAAGTTTATAATAGCTAAACATTATATAATTTAAACTTTTATTTTGTTATTTCTTCTATTTCATGAAAATGCATATATCATCATTGTTTTCATTCAATTACCATTAGGTAAATATCTGAGAAAATGTCAAATCTTTACCTTCAGTCAGTCAAAAGCATCCATGTAGGAAAATGAATATAAATTATGAGAGCCTTCTATAAATAAAACATTCCAGTGCTTTTAAATATGATGTTTCTTAAAATATAAAACTATCCTTTAAAAATTAAAAGTTTTACAGAGAACTGGGGTGCAGTGGCACACATGACTGCAATTCTAGCTATTCTGGAAGCTGAGGCAGGACGATGGCATGTTGGCAGCCAGCCTGGGAAACTTAGCAAAACTTTGAAAATAAAAAATTTTAAAAAGGGCTGATAATGTAGCTCAGTGGTAAAGCACTTGGTCTATCATGCTTGAGACCCAGGGTTCAATCCTCAGTACCAGAAAGCACAAACAAACAAAACAATATAAATGAAAATTTTAAAGTCTTACAGAAATATGTAGTCTTGGCAACCAAAGGAAAGCAGAGGTCAAAAGCTTGGAGAACTGCTGAAGAAACTGTAATGTTTTCTCTTTATCCCCCAACATTATCATGAACAGAGAAGAAACAAACCAATCATGGCCAGCATAATGGCCTTGGAGGCAGCCTGGAGAGCACAGTTAAGGAACTATGTGCAATATCTCACAAAATGAAATTTAAGAATGCTATAAATATTCATTTCCAGGATCTCTATCAGGAAAGAAATGCCAATGGTACTCAGTTCACATTTATAAGCTATTTAAGTAAAACTAATTTATTAAAGAAAAATAAATCATTTGCATAATCATTATTTCAATATACCATCTACTTACATGTCCAGGGCGAGCCAATGACAATAGTAACTAGAGGTAAAATAAATGGTTTTGTGAAAACTCACTTGTTCATCATTAAGAGTATCATCCTTTCTGTAGTTAGATGTTAAATGACTAGCATAACCAAATAGAATATCCTATTATAATGTAATCTATACATTTCTATAATTTAGTAATGCATATTGTATATCTTTTTCTTCAAGTCAAATTCCATTTCTGAACAATCATCAATTCAAATGAAGCAATAAATGGATATAGTAAGAAAAAAGCAGCAAGCTTTCTTATTCTGGATCTATGAAATCTATTTTTAAAACATTTTTAGATGTCTCTGAAAATGCATTTTAATGACTATTCAGTTTAAGATTCAATGAATATACCTGAATATAGTGGTTTTGATTCAATTTTATAAAATGTATGTTTCAAAGATAGAATACTGTGAGGATATATATATTATAACAAGTCACAACTATAGCTTAAAGTACTGTTTTACTATAAATGTATTAAGGTAGTCCATCAAAAAATACGAAAAATACATGAAGAAATTTCAACTATTGTGAATCCACTAGAAAAGGATATGAAGAGAAAATTTTGCAGGAGCTTGCTGCTGTTTCAGGAATCTCTCACAGTGCTTTAAAACCCAGGCAAGATCATTTTCTGCACCATCTTTTAGCAAGTTGAGGAACTTACCATACCTACATTAAAAACCCATAAAACACATAAAATGAAAAATATCAGACTCTGCACTGTACATTTATTTTTTGAAATCCATCTAAGTGTATTCCTTTTGAGATTTCAGGGGGTTAAGATTCCAAAATTCTACTTTTACCCTAAAAATATTACAGAGCACTTAGGACCAGCTCTCATATATATTCCTGATAATTATGATATACTTGGAAGAGCAGTACCCACCCTGTAATATTGATAACTTTATAGGAAAATAAAACTGTAATGAGAAAATACAGTAATGATTCCCTGTAGGTGAGAAGTAGAATACAAACTTTTTTTTTCCTTGAAATTTAATCTAAGACAAGAAATACTGAGGTTAGTTTTATGGAATGTTAAATCTACAAATAATTCTGAAGGTCACTTTGTCCAATGACCCCAAATGGAGGTGGTACTTCCATTAGAGATCACTTTGGACATTCACAGGAGTATTTTTTAATTGAAACTGGGGGGAAGCGTTCAACCACTCTTTAGTGAGCAAGTACCTGAGGTCAGACCTGCAACAGTTGTGTATAATAAGTTGTCAATGTCGTAGGGTTTGTAAAGATGTAAAAGATGTTTAGAATTATCTGAAACTAATAGTGTTTTATATAAACTCTTATTTTTTAAATACACATTAATTTAACTTTGTTAACCAAAGAAAAATAGTACAACTGCTTTGTTTGAAAACTTGTTTATCACTATGGGAAGTTCCTTTGCTAATGGCAACACTGTTTATGGTATTTAGGCACCAAAACATAATCAGTCTGTTTTTGTTACCACCATTGTCTCAATGATTCTATATGTGGATGCCAGCTATATCTTATACAGCAGTATAACCAAACATGCATTATAATTCCATTTCCATTTTACATCCTACAAATAAGACAGAGTTAAAATAATGTGACTAGTCTGCTAATATTATCTACAGATTCCATTTCAGAATGGAAATACAGCAATACAAAATATTTATATAAAAAGTGGGGATAGAGTCACATAACAATCAAGAGTGTTACATGCCCTATGTGATACAGGTGAATGAACTAGAATTAATGCCATCATTTTCATCAAGCTATGAATTTGGAAAACACTCAGCCTCGTTAATAGCTCTCACATATGCCTCGTATTTGATTCTGAAGATGACCCTATAATTAAAATAGGACTTAAAATCCTCATTTAATAAGCAATAAAGGGAGGTTTCATGACTCAGTCCCTAATACCAAGTTCATGATCTAGCATGCCATTTCTTTTGAAAATTACAATTTGAATACTAAAACTACAACAATTTTGGTTATACATTTTAACTTCTCTATCCTGAAGATAATTTTGTACTCATCACCATAGTTTTACAATTACAACTAATCATATTTTAGAAAATGGTGTGATTGTGCTACTAATGTGCTGATTTTTACAATGCTATTTTTGGGGAAAATCTGATAGCATAGAAGCTTAAACACACTGTAATTAGCCTCTGGAATAAAAAATGTACTGTAACTGATTTACAGGTAGGGGTAATTTAATCATGTGCCAATAGCCTCAAAGATAAAGTTATTATTTTCTGGATAACTCTTCATTTAAAGTATACAAAATAGTTGGTTGTTAAATATCATTAAACACATATAAGGCAGAATTTTAGGGATGCACAAGAGAGATATTTTCCTATATACCTGACAGTCATTTTAATACCAAGCTGCTGCACAGATGAAAGACTTTCATTCTTCACATTTGCATCAGTAGCTAAAAACAACAGAAAACTGAATTATAAAAATGTGTAAAATTCTGCATAATAATCATTTTTTAATTGAAAATTGATGAAAGCAATATTTTTACATATTTTAATATGAATTTTGAAAACTGATGAATTTGTTCTTTTAAGCACTGTCAGTTATTTTTACAAAGGAATTATCATGAAACTTTTTTACATAATTTTTCTATAAAAAGTATTTAGAAGCATATGAAATATAAAATGTCTAATAGGTTTTAAATGATCTATTTTACTTGTCTATAAACAAATAGGTCCAAACTAAAAAGATGTTAAGCTAAAAATGATCTAGAAATATTGTTCTTTCATTGTACAATACATATATAAGATTTTTAATTACAAGTAAATATAAGCACGGTTGCTTATTCCCTCCTAATACTTGCATTTAAATATTTCAGTAAGCAGTATTTCACTTCTACTAGATGACAATGTATGAGGGTGAAATGGTTTCTTCCTGCAGGCCAGATTTTCTATGTGGTAGTTGTGATCATCTACCAAAAATGAAAAAGGATTGTGCCATATGGGGGACATTAGCAATCAGTATGGAGGTTCAAATCAGTAAGGAGGTTCCTCAAAAGACTAGAAATGCAACCACCATATGACTCAACTATACTACTCCTCAGCAATTATCCTAAAACATTAAAATCAGCAATATATATAATACATTACATATATCTATTATATATATAATCTCCATGTTTCTAGCAGCACAATTCACAATAGTCATAGAACCACCCTATATGCCAGGAATTGTGTATAGAGAGGGAGGTATGACTGTAAAGAAATAGTACAAGGGAGTCTTAGAGTGATGGTGTAGTTCTGTATCTTGATTGAGGTATCTGTCCAACAGATGAATGGGTAAAAAATAAATGTGCTATATATACACAACATACATAACAGAGTTTTGTTCAACCATAAAGGATGGAATTATGTCCTTTTCATGAAAATGGATGCAACTGGAAAACATCATGCTAAGCAATATAAGCCAGACTCAATAAGTAAAAGGTTATATGTTTTCTGTAACATGTGGAAGTTAGAAAAAGGAAAAAAAAAAGGGGGGGGGGAATCATATGAATATAGAAGGTAGACCAGTAGGGAAGAAGCAGGGTATCAGAAGGAGGAAGGAAGGGAAATGGGAGCTCTTAGGGAATTAAATTGATCAAATTATGTTGTGTGCATGTATGAAAATTTCACAGTAAATCCCACTATTATGTTTAATTATTATAAATCATATACATTTTTTAAAAAGCTAGAAACTGTCCAGTTGTCCTTCAGCAGATAGTGTTGTATCTGTACTATGAATATTACTCAACAATATATACATATATGATAGATATATAGATAATATATGTATTGCTGATTTTAATGTTTTAGGATAAATGCTGAGGAGTGGTATAGTTAGGTCATATGGTGGTTCCATTTCTAGTCTTTTAAGGAACCTCCATACTGATTTCCAAAGTAGCTGTACTAATTCACATTCTCATCAACAATAAGGCTTCCTTTGTCCCCTCATCCTTACCAGCAGGTCTTATTAACTGTATTCCTGATGCTTGCCACTCTAATTGGAGTGAGATGAAATCTTGGTATAGTTTTGATTTGCATTTCCCCTGATTTTTAAAATTTATTGAATATTTTTTCACATACTTATATAGTTATAATTGTTGGCCATTTGTACTTCTTTGATATTTAAAGCCCTAAGTGGAGGAGGAATGATACAGATAAAGTGTTATGTGAACATTAAGATATTATTTCCAGCTGATTAGAAGGAAAGTATTTAAGTTAAACCTTAAAATGTGGATAGGTTGTTTTCAGAGGAACCACACAGAGTTCCAGGGAAACCAGATCGGTAGATGGAATTATTCTTACAAAAAAAAAAAAAAAAAGCTCAAAAACTTCAACTTAAAAAAAGTGCCCAGTTAATTCCACAATACACTACATCTGAATTTTATTTAGACTGGAATGCAGTCTTAACAGTATTGTCACATTTTTTCCATATGACAAGAGTTGGGCTATTTACATAACTTAGAATTTCTTGTTATTTATAATTCTCACTGTGCTAACAGATGCACTTACTTCTTTTAGGGAGGATACCTGTTCTGCCCATGTCCTAGCAAAGATCCTAATCCCATAGCCACAGAGTAAGGCAAGGGGGACTATTTAATGTTTTCTAAAAATGTTTCTAACTGGAGTGAGCATGGAAATTGTTCCCCATATTAATCATGGCCTATGAGGTTCTCAGATCTCCAGAAGAAAGGAATTAATCATTCATACTGGGGGGAGAAGAAAGGACATTGCTAAACTTGGCCTTATTCATTTATATGAGTCAATTATTCTGCTGCTTTTCTTGTAGAGAGTTAAAAAAAAAGTTGCTCTGAGTTTCCATTCCTTGGTGTCAAAAACATATATATCATATATTATTCTTATTCTCAGAGTGATTTGGTCAATTTTTAAAACTATCAATCATCATTCATATATTAACCATAATTTCAAACTTTCAGTCTTATCAATAGCATTTTAAAACTTTCATCATAAATTAAACATAGTTTCATAAATACCACTACAATGTAATAAGATAAAGTTCATGTGGGTAGTTATAAGAAGCTCTTTTAATTTTCAAATCTGAATCTGCTCCTGATGATTACGTATATTAGGCTGAGTCAAACTTTAGCTTTCGAGGTTTAAATAACGTAAAATTTTAGTGTTGTATTGTTGGTGACACTGGTTGATTTTGCAAAATTTAAATAGTTTTTAAGAATAAAAATTGTGACTAAATGTTCTTACAGCCATGGAATAGATCTCCTATCAACTACCATAATGTGATGCAATGAGAACAATGTGATTTCCAGAGGGTATTTCCAGAACATGTTTAAGTTGGATTAGATGATAATACTTAGAATTCTAGTACTACAAAACTATATTATTAAGTATAAGAAAGAAAATCTCACCTTCAGGAACATGTATCTCTGAGGGCTTATAATAACACTAATGTTTCCCTCTGGTAAGCGTAATACACTCAGATATTTGAACAGCAAAGGAGGAATGTTCTCTGGGTAGAGAAGGGTGCTAAGAAAGGGATTCCCAGTGTCAAGTGTTCTGTGGATCATAATGACATGCATCAGAAGACACTAACCTCCACATCAGTGAAGAATGAAATAAAGCTAAGAAACAAGAGATGTTGCCAAAAGTACTGTGCCACTGAACTTTACATGAGAATCAGGTTCTTACACTTCTTTGTCAGGGAAATCTAGTTGTGAGATCTCAGATAAATCCTTTCACTTTTCTAGGGTTGTATAAATAATTTCCAAGTACTGCTCCACCTCAAAGTTTATGATTTTATCTTCAGAAGAAAAGCCGCTCTGCACATTCTAACAGATCATAATTCCTAATTTTAATTGTGCATCAAAACTTCTGAGGAGTGTTTTAAAGGTAAAGATAAACAGACTGTACTCCAGACTACTGAGTCAGATTGCAAAGAGTGATAATCCTGTCATTTGTATTTTTAAAGGCCTCTATAGGTATGTCTTGTGCACTGAAGTTGAGATCCACACTTATAGGAACAAGAGTGAAATTTAGATACACTTACAATTGGACATTGATAACCCACTAGATAAATTTCACTTTAACAAAAGTTTCAGCTAAATTCTCAAAAAGGCTGTGATGGAATATGATGGTCATAATAACCCTAACTTTATGTATGACTGCATATATGATGTGATTCTGTACAACTTACAACTAGAGAATTGATATGTTATCCTCTATCTATGTACAATGAGTCAATTTACACTGTCAACATGTAAGCCTAAATAAAACAAGAATAAAAATTAAAAAAAAAAAAAAAAGGCTGTGTGTATGTTTGTGTGTGTGTGTGTGTTCTGGGGATTGAATCCAGGGCCTCAAGTACACTAAGCACATACTCATACTAGTGAGCTAATTAAAGTATAAAGGATACCAAAACAAACATCAAATATCTATATTTTAAAAATTAATAATGTGAAACAGATGTAAATAACTTTAGTATGAATAAAATAGTACAGAAAATAAATGGAAAAATGAAGTTTCCTAAAGTAGGAAAAAGGAAATTAAAAAGTAACTTGAGTATATATTAAAGTAGATACTTCAAGTTTTAAATTGTGTTCAATATAGATTATAACTTGTCAACCAATGTTGAATTATAAAAGTTTAGTGAAAGAAACTTATTATATACAAAGTGGATTAAATGCAATTTATGAAGGAGGAATAACATCTTTAGAAGTAAAACAAAACTTATAGGGCAAAATGAGTAAGTAAAAGTCAATGATAAAAAATGGATATCTTCCAAACATTCTGACCAATATCTATGTCTGGCAACCTATAATTTACTGATATATGTGTAATAGCATGTGGGAGACACAATAGGTACTTAATAAATACTAAGTGAATGAATGAGTAGATGAATGAATAAACATCCCATGAAGCGACAAAAGAAACTGTACTTTAATTACCAAATTAGAAGAAAAGTGGAGGAGAGAACAGATAAAAGTATTTCCTGAAGTAACAAATAGAAGAAATAACTCCCACCCCCTGAAGTCATTATGAAAAGCAAAAGCTATTGAGAAAGGGTCAACCAAACAATAACACCAATAGCATCATACCACACTTACTTAACAATGCTTGATTCAACCTAAGATACCACTAACAGGTAAAAGATAGAAAAGAGATCCCTCTTTTTCACCCTGAAACAAAGTCAATTCAAAGTGGATCAAAGACCTAGGAATAAATCAGAAAATTTGCAACTGCTGCAAGAGGACACAGAGGCAACACTCCAACATACAGGCATAGGCAGCAACCTTCTCAATAGGAATGCTACATCCGAGTAAATAATACCAGTAATCAAAAACTGAGATGGTATCAAATTAAAAAGCCTCCGCACAGTAAAGCAAACAACAGTACAAAGAGAGAAGAACTTGCAGAATGGGAGAAATCTTGACCAATTACTCTTTAGACAGAAGATTAATATCTAGAACATGTTAAAAATGAAAAAATCCAGCACACACCTACACAAAACAAATAACCCATTCAATAAACCAGCAAATGAACTTAAACAGACACTTCTCAAAAGAAGTACAAATGGCCAAAAATATATGCAAAAATCTTCAACCTATCTAGCCATCAGGGAAATACAAGTCAAAACTACACTAAGATTTCATCTCATTCCAATTAAAATGGCAATCATCAAGATTATAACTTGTGAATGTAAGGGGAAAAAAGGAATTCACATGCACTGTTGGTGGAAATGTAAATTAGTACAACCACTATGGATATCAGTATGAAGGTTCCTCAAAAGACTAGAAGTGGAACTACTATGTGACTCAGCGATACTACTCCTCAATATTTATTCAAAGGAATTAAAGTCATACTACAGACATGCATGCATAGTCATGCTAAGCAGCACAAGTCATGGTAACCAGTCATGGAACCAGACTAGGCATCCATGAACAGATGAATGGCTAAAGATATGTGTGTGTGTGTGTATGTATATGTATATATATATATGTGCGTGTATATATATATATGTATATATATCTTTATATATATACAAAATATGTCACATTTTCAGGAACATGGATGGAATTGGAGAGCATATGTTAAGCAATATAAGCTAGACTCAGACAGTCAGGGTCCTGTGTTTTCTGTCATATGTAGAAGCTAGAGAAAAAAAAATAATGAAGTGAGAAAAAGAGAGCTTACAAAAATAGAAGAGAGACCAGAGGAAGGGATTCAGGAAAAGGGAAGAAGGATTAAAGAGGGAGGGACTGAAATTGATCAAATTATGTGTATGTGCAAATATGCCACAATGAAACCCACTATTCCATATAGTTTAGTATGCACTAATAAAAAAGATACCACTAATATAAAATCATAATTTTTGAAACAACCTTCCATTTTAATGGTAAATATAATAGTCTCAGAATAAAATAAGTGAACAAAATTTACTAGATATAAACTGCAATTGCTCACTCTGGTAATGCATTCTATTCTATTTTGGGTTTGCAAAGCTAGCACACAGCACTGGTAGAAGAAATTAAATCTATTCTGCCTGGCACTTGGCTAATGGTGTGGAAAAAAATAAATTTTCAGAAGAGTAAAGAATTTCTACACTGGAGGACAAATCCGTGGTTGGAGAAGCAGTTACTGCTTGGCTGCTTACCGACTCTCCTGAAGCCCTACTCTATCTCTCGTAAAGTCAGAGAACTCTCACCGCCCAAAGAAATTTCAGTACATTTCCTCCTCCCTCCCTCCTTCCCCAAAGTCAGTCTGCAGGTTCTGTTGCTTCTTTCTCAATATGTGGTTTTACTCATCCATTTTATTCAATTCTCACTGCCATAAAATTCAATACCTTGTGACCAAGCTACCATAAGCATCTAAGCCTATCTGGTAGAGTCAGTGTTATTTGGGAAAAGATATTAATTACATTTTCCACATCTAGATTATGCAATTACCCTTGCCTGGAAGACTCTTCTGTTTCTTTCAGTTCTAATGTACCAAAAAGCAGTCTAAGTACACTGTTACTCCTCAGTTCTTGCTTCCTCTTCTCATATTCCATGATAGCACCAGTCAACACTGATGGCCTTTTCCACTGGACACATGGCGGCACTTACAACAAAATCACTCACTGATAATAACCAATTCAAACAGCATATTCGTAAGCACTAGCACATTGCTGGAGACAGTCACCAGCTAAAAATGTCAGTTCCTCTACTGTTGGGAGCTGTGAATGAATCACTGCTTTGAACTATGTAACCCTGGACAGTGGGATGCCTCTCCTGGGAATCTTTTGGTGCAAGGGCACTGAGAGGGTCCATTTGCAGGTGACTCCAGTTGACAGGGAGAATTCCATGCTTGTCATGGAATTTACTAGTTCAAAAGCCTTGAATTCAAATCTCAGATGCTCAGAAGACAAGATGACATAAATTGATGAGCCCCAACTAAGCTGTTTTGCTCACAACTTCCTCATGTTTACCTCAAGAAGCCTTTTCACACTTAATCCCTTTGATGTTTAAAACCTATATAATACATATGTAGAGCCTCCCTCTTGGTTGGATCAGACCCCACCAAGGCTGATTCACCCATCAAGTCCCACTTTTCACCTATACTTGAATCTCTGTCTTTATTTCAAATAATTTCTTAATTTCCCAATCCACCCACTGCCTGTGTTTGAAGAACTGTTCACTTACTGTGCAGGTCACAGTAATACTCCGCATTTCTTTATTTTCTACTTTACTATATGCAGTGATTTCCTTAATCATTTTAGGTGTCTGCTCTAGTGCCCCTCCTTGAAGACAGGTTCATATAAGACATCTTCTTATAATTACTAAGCATTGTGCTTTACTCACAAACATGTTTCATAAACGTGAGATAAAAGGGTGTATTTGCTTACTATTCAAAGAAAGTGTAAATCGTTTTTAAGTATATATATTAAATCTAAAAACTGTATTTTAAAAGTCAGAAGGAGAAACAATGCAAAATTTTCTGACATTTTTGAGTTAGCTTGCTTCATGAAGAAAAAGAAGATAAAGTTATAATATCTACAACCCTGAAAGGGCTATTGAATTTATCATATCAAAGAAGCATTTATAGTAGGAAAAAATCCACAATTCATTCCAGAGAGATAAACTGACAAAAAATAACTAACATCAATTAAGATTTGGAAAGGTACCTGTATGATATACAAACTGCAAAAGTGCATAAGTTTGTTTGTTCTTTTTTCTTTCTTTAAGGGGATAAAAAGCCAAACTAATTTGATTTTTCCAGATTTGCAAATTTTATAATGGACTAAAATCCTGAGGGAGCTAACAACAGATGGATGATTGTGTTATTCTAATTTGGACCACCTTAGAGTTTAGAGAGCTGTCATTTTTAAAAAAACAATCAATTTCTCATTTCAAGAAACATGAAAAAACAGTGAATATATCCAGCATTTGCTTTGAAATATCTTTTACATCAAGACATGGCATTTGCTTATTTAAAGTAAAAATAGTGAAAGTTTTTAACAGTAAACCATTGTTCTTCCAGGCCAAAAAAAAAAAAAAAAAAAATACATGATGAAGGATGAGGATACCTGAGGCCTTTGGAAGAAAACAACACTAGCAATGAGCTTACCACATAATATTAAACAAGAAATCAACAGGAAGCCACTTTATTTTTTGGCCTTATTCTAAAGTTTTGGTGCTTTGCTGTTCAGCTGGAGCCTTTAAGGAATGTAAATTCATATCCAGGGTTTATTTGCCTACATAATACATTCAGCAAATCCAACATCAGATCTTTCTCTGCATAATTTAGAGATATGATAGAGGGAATAAATGTGTGCATATTGGGCAAGCAATCAGTTTGGTTGAATATTTAGATAAGATATATAATATAATTATAATTGTAGATTATCTACAAAAAAAATGACCCACTAGAGCAATGTACCAAACAAAGCTGCAATTATTGGCAATTATTATACTTAAATCTAAAAAGATATTCACTCTGGTCATGCAATTCTCCATGATTTATCACTTCTTCCTCATTTCCTGTTACTCACAGACTTCATGTATGTTTTCAATTAAGTTTTTAGATGTATTTATAAAGTTGTGATTATCCTCACGAATGCATATCTTCAAAATATCTTCCCAATTGCTGTTTTCTGTGCCTCATTTTAAACACAATGATTAAGCTTACTTCAGAGTGTTTAGAGGGCTGAATGATAAAATATATATATATATACCAGTATCTCAATACACCATCTAATTTACAAGCTATGCTCAACAGATACCAATTCCTTTCACCTACTTTAATTTCTATTTATTTTGTCTGATTTCTTTGCTTTCACTCTTTGATTTCTTTTATCCTTTTCTCATATTTGTATTAGATGTTACTACATAAAAATAATTATAGGTTCATTTATAAATATCAATGTATTCAGAAATGCTATAGAATTTTATTTGTGTGAATATAGATGCTTATAAAACAGCAAGTATATTTAATCAAATGCATATGAAAGAAAATAGAGTCTGAGATCTAATGAATATTTAAGTTAGCCATAGACAATATAATAACTATCAGAGCAGCAATTTAAAGTGAATGCAGTAAGAGCAGAGAGGAGGGACTTCTACTTGGGAGTAAAAGGTAAAGTAATATTTTGCAGTTAAGTTGAACATTATCATATAGGTGTTGTACGTAGGAAATTGTTCATCCAGAAGAAACAGGAGCAAAGGTTCAGTAAAGTGAAGGCACTGCTGTGTTTGGGCACAGATGGATATTGAGAGAAAGGGTAAGCCAGACTGGAAGTATGTTTGATTTTTTAATTTTTCTCTTTTTATGGAAATATGACTATTATAGAATATCTATCCTGAATAAATAAGACATTTGAATGATGGTTCCTGCAGTAAATGGAGAAATTATGTCACCCTGATGGGGAGAAAAGCAATCACCCTTCATGATCTACTGCCATGCATCTATGCTCTTTCTCTACCTTCTCCACTCTCTTCATTCACTGCCTTTAAGTACCAGATGTTTATCATTTGTAAATTTCAGTCCTCCACTTTATCCTTTACAGTTACTTAATAATCTTCCTAAGGTACAGATGAATCAAGTAAAGCTTCTGCTCAGAAATTACATCTAATAGGCAATAGAGTAAACCATTTTAAACTCATTGACACAGTATGTAAAGCCTTTCTCTTTGATTCTTTTACTTATTCTTCGATTTGACAAACATTTATTGACATTATTATTCTAGTTGCAGAGGATAACACTGATGGCAAGACACAAAAATTACACTACACGAGTTTGACATGAAGAACCAGACATTAGGTTAGAATATGAGAAAGAAATGACAATGAGGTGTTATTTAGTGTATATGTAAAGTCTATGGTTTAGTAATTTGTATTTCCAACTCCTATCTTTCCTCTCAACTTCAGATTCACACACCTATTCATGTACAAAGTATGCCTACTTGAATGGCTAATAAGTATCCACACGTAGCATAAAAGCAAAAGCCAGGTTCAAAACTCCCCCCACGTAAGCAGATTCATTCCTCTTTCTTCTTCATCTCACAGTGAGAAATCTCTTACCTTGAAAATATTCATAGATCTTTCTCCCACTTCACCTCCTGGTTGTGCATTAAAAATTGCAAGATTGGTAGAACTTCGTGTAAATGCTATTTTACTAAAACCAACACTCCAACTAGAACTTCCTGCTCCTTGTCCTGTTGTTTTCCTCATTTAACACCACATTATTTGACATACTGAATATTTTATTTATTTCTATCTTCCAACCAGGTAAACTCCATGAGGACAATACTTTTCTCTTTTGATTGCAATTTTAAAAATGCTAATACCTAATAAGGTATAATACCTATTTGAGGAATAAATGAATATGTGAGTAATAATATGTGTGTAAAAGAATAATTTAAGCCGGGCGCCATGGTGCAAGCCTGTAATCCCAACACTTAGGGAGTCTGAGACAGGAGAATCGCGAGTTCAAAGCCAGCCTCAGCAACAGCAAGGCGCGGCACTAAGCAACTCAGTGAGACCCTGTCTCTACATAAAAAACACAAAATAGGGCTGGGGATGCAGCTCAGTGGTTGAGTGCCCCTGAGTTCAATCTCCAATACCAGGAAAAAAAAAAGAATAATTAGCGTTCTTGAAAAATGAATATGAGGTATGGAGAGAAAGGGATGATGCTAGAGGGAAAAAAAAGAGCAGGAAAATGTAAGGCCTGGAGCACTATGGTAGGTTTAGACTACACAGTGATAAAGGGTAACTTTTAAGGGGTAATAAGTGGGTCAGATTTGTACTTCAAAGTTAACTCTGAGAGCATTGTAAAGAATACCTTTGAAAAAGAATGAGACTCCAAATTGATATGCCATGTATAGAAAGTCTACTGCAATATCTAAGGTAAGAGGTGATGTTGCCCTGAATGAACATAAATAAGAGTAAGGATGGATAGAATTAGATGAATTTGAGACATATTAAGAATAGAACATAATTGAGTGATTGAAGGGGAAATTATCACTTAAAGTCAACGATGATTCTTCAGTTTCTGGCTTAGATGGTCAGTCGATCATTGTACTGCCTATCAGGATAGAAAATGCAAGAGGACAACGTATGTCAATAAGATCCAAAGTCCCTGAGGACACTTTGAGTTTGAGGTATTCTAACCTCGTCCAGGTGGTGCTTACCTACTAGGCAGATGGAATTTGGAGAAGAAACTTTATGGTAGATCTTTGAGTAGATGTAAATTTTAAAAGACAAGTGTGAAGCAGGTAAATGCTATAGTTTGAATATGGTTCATCTCCTCTGATACTCATGTTGAAATTTAATCCTCAATGTATGATATAAGAATGTAGATACTTAAATCTATGGCATATTAGAGATAGGGTCTTTGGGAGATTAGGATTAGGTAAACTCATAAGGGAGGAGCCCTCATGATTAAATATAGGTGGCCTTATAAGAGGGAGATAGCAGAACATACACATACACATTCTCTGTAGTTCAGGTCGCCCTGTACCATCCACCTCAGGACATTGCCAGAAAGAAAGTCATTCATGAGATGTCTCCTCTGAACTTTGGGCAAGAACTAGAAGCCAAATCAAACGTTTTTCTTTATAATTTCCCTAGCCTACAATATTGTGATATTCCAACAGAAAACACTGATATAGTAAAACAGTATGAGATGTGCTCACCAGAGAATACCTGATAAGATCAGAAAGGAAGACACTACATAAAGAAAAACAAATTTTAATAGATAAATCTAACAAGCAAACAAAAAGAAAGTCCCAGAATTACAAAGAAACATACAATTGCAAAGATATTTGATAACTGAAATGTATATGACATCAAACAATAGAGTTTAAAGATGGGAAAACTTGCACAATTTTGAAATCTATACATCTTTATGATATATTATCTATTTGCACATTGAACATTTTTTAAATATTAAAATGTTTAAAATGTACCTGTATATTCCACTGAGGGGAAGTAACATTCAGATGGGTTTTCAGTGAGATGAAGCACAAATTTTTCAAGTAATTCTACTAAAGCTGTAATAAATGAGAGAATAATTAGGATATTAAAGGTCCAAAATGAAACGTGATAATGCATCTCTAAATCATAGACTATTAGATAAAAGTCACCTGAACTTTTTCACAGTTATACACTAAGGGGGTCCAAATCAAAATGTATACAGTTTTAGTATTCACAAGAACGTTTCAAATTTAAATTAAATTTTAATAGCTTATCTGAGAACCTATTCAGTGTAAAACAGGAAAAGAATAATCTGTTATCTTTAGATTCTCTAAGGATTATTTCAGAATTTGTTAAATGATTTCAATACACTAATTAGGCTATAATATCTTATCATCATCATTCGTAGACACAAATAAAATTAATATACTCCAAAACCAGGATTAATGCCTTTTTCAATGCCTTTTTCAAATCCATGACATATACAATTTATATACTTTGCAACTCTGAAGTGACAAAATGATTCTTTCTTGGAGTTGTGAAATGAAATGTTTTAAATCATTTCATTTCATGAATTCTACTCATAATGTCATTTCAAGGTGAAAGAAGATGAGTATTAAAAAGTATGAAAATGCAATAGTGAAGGGTCAGAAAGGACCCCAGTACTGTCAATTAAGTTTATAGTTGCTTAGAAAAACAATTAACAGCATGAAGAGAGAGCCTTCAGAATGAGAAAATATCTTTGCAAGGTACTCTTCTGACGAAAGATTAATAAACATTGTGAGTGTGTGTGTTTCAAAAAAAGATCTTACCAAATAACCCAATCTATCAATGGGCCAATGAACTAAACAAGCATTTTCAAAAGAAAAACTGCAAATGGCCAACAAATATATGAAAAAATATTAAACATCCTTAGCAATCAGGAAAATGCAAATTGAGACTATACCAAATTTCATCTTACTCCAGTTAGAATGGCAATCATGAAAAATAAAGTAATAATAAATGCTAGTGAGGATAGGAAGGAAAAAGTATTGAAAAGGACTGAAAATTAGGACAACCACTTTGGAAAACTGTATAGATACCCCTCAAAAAACTAGGAATGTAGCCAGGCATGGTGGCTCATGGCTGTAATCCCAGTGGTTCAAGAGGCTGAGGTAGGAGGATCCTGAGTTCAAAGCCAGGGGCTAGAGATGTGGCTCAGTGGTCGAGTGCCCCTGAGTTCAATCCCCAGTACCAAAAACAAACAAACAAACAAAAAAACCTAGGAATGTAACCAACATATGAACCAGCTATCTCGCTATCTCATTCTTGGTATTTATCCAAAAGATCTAAAATCAGCATACTATAAGGACAAATGCTATAATATAGGTTTACAATGTTTACAGAAGCACAATTCACAATAGTCTAGTTATGGGACCCATCTAGGTATCCCTTAATACATGATTAGATAAATAAAATGTGGTGTATATGCACAATGGAGTTTTACTCAACATAAAGAAGAATGAAATTATATCATCTGCTGGTAAATGGATGGAATTAGAGAACATGATACTGAGTGAAATAAGCCACAAGCAGAAAGTCAAGGGTTGAATGTTTTCTCTCATATGCAGAAGCTACAGAGAAATAGGATTAAAAAAAAAAAGGTGGAGATCTCATGGAAATAGCAGGGAAAACTGTGGAGTAGAGGTAGGGGAAGGGGGCAGGGAGGAGGAATGGGAAAGGGAAGGAACAGTAGAATAAAAGTAACCAAATTATGTCATGTGTGTGTAGAAACATCTCACAATGAATTCTACTTTCAGGTATAATTATAATGTACTAATTAAAAAATAAGTAATATTAAAAGGTCTATACTGACTATACTAGTTCTATCTTCATGGGCATAGGCATGAATCTTACCACACTTAACAAAAATCTTTCAAATGTCTTTACTCTATGAATCCATGTGGATTCACTGTCAGAAGAGAACTAATAACTTATATTTATATAAACTTCTTTGTTTATATATTACTTAATTTCTATCTCTTGATGTTATAAACTTTGCAGAAAGAGCAATGTCATTATGAGTTTTGGTATAAGCATTTTTAACTTAATAAGATTAATCCAAAATACAAGATACATATTAGTAACAAATATTGTGCAGAAAGATAATTTTAAATGGAAAATGCCCATTTAAAAATCTAACTACCATGTAGTTATTTCATTTAGCACAACTATGTTTGCTACATATTAAGTACTGAAGTAAAATGTTTGGATTAATGGGAAAAGTCACAGCATAATGTTAAGAAATTTGTTGAATCCTAAACCCAATATAAGGTTTGGGAGTTAAAATATACAGCTAAACATGCTCAAAAAAAAAAAAAAGTCATCACATCTGTAAAGAAAGTACATACAGTAGTGATTTTAAACTTGAGTCAAAAGTATTCTGTGTAAGAAACAATTTTCTAGCAACTACTGTTCTTGAAATATGAAGCTATGTTATTAATTCAATATATTAGAGGCTTAAAAAGTAATTCTGAGACTTCATATGCACAAATGACATCATTGAGGCATTCTGTGAAGTTTCTAGATTCTCACTGATTCCAATATATGCATTTTACTCAATCACTCTTAGGAGGGACACCATATACTTCAATATGTTCTGAAGGATTGCCTATAGTTATTAACAATGCTACAAATTAATTCAACATATAGTAATTGAACCTATGATTCCTATCTCAATTAGCACTTTTCTCAAACTTACCATAAGAATGGCTGAATTAAATAATTACTAGAATGACAACAGATTTGCTCATACTGTAATCACTGAAAATTCCATTATGTACAACTGAAAAAATTCATTTACAACATGAAACAATTCTTAACTTAAAAAAAATGGGGCTGGGGTTAGCTCAGTGGTAGAGCACTTGCCTAGCATGCGTGAGACACTGGGTTTGATTCTCAGCACCACATACAAATAAATAAAATAACAACTAAAAAAATTTTAAAAAATTAACTCAAGGATACTACTATCTAGAAAATAAGCCAAAAAATATTGCTTTGTCTAAAGTGAATCTGGTTTTAAATAACAGACCAGACATTTCTATAAAGGATTTTAAATTTTAATTCTTTTCCCTTTAATCATATTTATTTCCTGGTACAGAAATGATATTAAGACCACAAAAACTGTATACAAACTGTATAATATGTATATACTAAAAAGAACACAAGGGTTTTCTGCTAAGGAGAAACCCAAGGTAGAGTGTCCAAGAATACTTAGGCATTGACTGCTCCTCCATCAGTCTTGTCATCTGCTATATGGACTGAATGTTGGTGTCTCCCCAAATCCATACATTGGCACCTAATACCCAAAGTGATTGTATTAAGAGGCAAGGTCTTTGTGAAATGATTAAGTCATATGGGCTCTACCCTTCTGAATGATATTAGTATCTTTTTAAAAGAGGTTGAGAGCTGAGGTTGTGGCTCAGTGGCAAAGCTCGTGTCTCACATGTGAGGCATCGGGTTTGATCCTCAGCACCACATAAAAATAAATAAATAAAATGAAGATATTGCTTCAACCTATAACTAAAAAATATATTAAAAAAAAAAAAGAAAGAGGTTGAAGGAGCTGGCTTACCCACTTTTCTACTATCCAACAATGGCAGTAAGAAGATGCCATTCTTGAAGCAGAGAAAAAGCTCACACAAGACAATGAATCAGCTGATGCCCTGCCGTGTATTTCCCTAACTCCCAAATTGTGAGAAATAAATTTATACTATTTATCAATCACCCAGATTAAGATATTTTATTATAGCACTTTCAATAGACTAAGACACCACCACCACAACTACTGCTCCCAAAACTAGAACAGTTCAATGTTTGTAAACACTCAAATTCTCTGCTGGTTTCACTTTTTAATTTCATTTTTAATAATATACTGCCTGTACATCATCAGATCACATGAAAGTTACATGAACAGACTTTAGTTTTTCCCTAATCAATTAATCCTGCATGTAACTACTAGATGTCTGTTTCTCACACATTTGCTTATTCAGAAACTTATCATAGCTCTTTTTTTTTCCATATTTAATTTATTTATTTGTTCTATTTAGGTTTACATGATATCAGAGTGCAATTTGATTTATTGTACACAAATGGAGGATAACATTTCATTTCTCTGGTTGTAAGTGACATAGAATCACAACATACATGCAATCATACATAAAGCTAGGGCTATGATGGCCATCATGTTCCACCAATTTTACTGTCCTCATGCCCCCTCCCCCCTTACACCCCTGTGAACAGAATTACTCCATTATTCCCATGTCCTTCCCCCCATTATGAATCAGAATCCACTTATCAATGAATACATTCAGCATTTGTTTATCTGAGATTGGCTTAGTTCACTTAGCATGATATTCTCCAACTCCATCCATTTACTAGCAAGTGCCATAATGTTATTCTCTCTTATTGCTGAGTAATATTCCATTGTGTATATATACCACAGTTTCTTTATCCAGTCATCTGTTGAAGGGCATCTAGGTTGGTTCAACAGTTTAGCTATTGTGAATTGAGATGCTATAAACATTGAAGTGGTTGCATCAGTGTACTACGCTGTTTTTAAGTCTTCTGGGTATAGACCAAGGAGTGGGATAGCAGGCT
>PVHX01001589.1:0-61597 GCA_004024805.1 Geosciurus inauris
GTACTGGAGATTGAACTTAGGGGCACTCGACCACTGAGCCACATCCCCAGCCCTATTTTGTGTTTTATGTAGAGACAGGGTCTCACTGAGTTGCTTAGCGCCTCGCCATTGCTGAGGCTGGCTTTGAACTCGCGATTCTCCTGTCTCAGCCTCCCTAAGTGCTGGGATTACAGGCTTGCGCCACCGCGCCCGGCTCTTGCAGTGTGTTTTTTCTGCACAGAAGAACCTCATTGGTCAGACGGCAGCCTTTGTTTTCCCTAAGCCGCGTCCAGGTGTCAGTCAACCCTGTGGCTTGTACCCAAACAGGCGCTTTGCCTCCAACTGCCCAGAGAGCTAGGGCCTGAGGTTGGTATCAGGGACCTGGGGAGAGGGGAGGTAGCTGTGCAACACTCCGGGAGCCTTGACCTGGAGCTGCAGGGCAGTGTTAGTGTCCGCAGAGGGGGAGCCTAATGCCTGCCGGTCCTGCACAATCAAGTTCCAAAGCCTTCTCTCCCTGAGAAACCTCTGCCTCCCCTAGACAGTCATGGTCCATCCTCGGATATCCTTCCCCGACTCTTTCTGTCGCCTTCCAGCACTGCAGACTCTCCCGTACCCCTCCTTCCAGACGCAGGCTTCTCAAGAACAGGGCTGGGTCACACCCTCTGCGCTCAGGATTGTTCGAGTTTGCTGGGAAAATGCGGGACGTGAAACAAGCGGGACCCACAGACGGCGGCGCCCGAGCAGCAGCGCCCTCTGGTGGCTGAGCTCGCACGTCGCGGCTGCGCAGAAGAGAAGCAGGGAGGCACCTGCGCAGGTTCTCAGACCTGAGCACCTACCGTTTACTGCGTGTTTTACATACCTTCCCAGACTGAGTCATCACGACCCTGGAAGGCCTGGACGCTGACACTAGGTGAAAAGTCAGGAGCAAGCAAAGCGGGTAATGGATCTCATTCTGACTCCAGAGGCTAGCTTACAGCTGCGACCCTCCTCTGCACTTCTAGCCCAGATGTCATGCCTCAGCCTGGCCAGGAAAGGGTCCGAATTTGGCTTGAGAGTCCATTCACCTTGTGGCACTGTCCTCCTCTTGGGCCTCCGTTCTGACTCCCTGTCTCCCCCAAGCACACGCACACCTTGCAAGAGACCTCTCACTCAGAGCCAGTTAGACCTGGGTTCAAGTTCTAGTTCCCCTGGCCTCCCTGAAGCTCATTTTCCACTCTGAACCTCAGTTTCTCAGGCTGTAAAATGGGAACAGTGGTTTCTATAATCTCTTTGTAGAAATGGCCCTCGACTGAGGAATTGCCTAAGAATGAGGAAACGGGGAGACAAGCTTGCCTACCAAGAGCTAAACTGCCCACCTAAAGATGAGACCAAGGCTGGGGTTGTGGCTCAGTGGTAGACCCTTGCCTAGCACGTGTGAGGCACTGGGTTCCATCCTTAGCACTACATAAACATAAATAAATAAAATAAAGGTATTGTGTCCCTCTATAACTAAAAATTTTTTTTTAAAAGAGGAGGGGGGCTGGGGTTGTAGCTCAGTGATAGAGCGCTTGCCTCGCATGCGTGGGGCCCTGGGTTTGATCCTCAGCACCACATACAAAGCAATAAAATAAAGACATTGTGTCCATCTATAACTAAAAAAAATATTAAAAAAAAAAGAGGAGGGGGTGAGAGCAGAGATGTGTAAGTCTCCCTAAAGGACCAGGCTTACTCTGGGACCTGCAGAAGCTGAAAGGCATTCCACTAAAGCATTAAGCCATGATCCCAAGATGCTGAGAGAGGCAGCCCTGGCCAGACCTGTGGTCATGATGAGCCTTGGGTTGAGGTAGACACAGAAAGGTTACTGGTGGAGAAGTCCCTGCCCCTGTGACAGAGACCTGGCTGTGGTGGAATCCTTGAGCCAGTCTAATGAGTGAGCCAGGGGTGACAGAGAAGGGGGCACAGTGTCCAGTGTGGGGGGAGAGCGCACACTAGCTCTGGGTACTTGGAATCAGTGACTTTTAAAAACCTGATGTCAGCTTACACCCCTCAGGGTCTCAACGGGACACAGATGGTGAACGCTAATTAGGAGAATTCTGGCAGAGCTTATTTTCAAAAGGACTCATGAGAAAGCAGGGTATGGGGGGTCACAGGAGAGTACAGGACCCTGGGGCTGGTAATAGCACTCCCCCTCCACTTCTATTAGGCCTGCAGGGCCAAGGGAGAGGTCGCTGGGCTCTGAAGGAGGGAAGCGAGGGAATAAAGACCTCGCCTCCCTCCCTTCCTTCCCTCCCTCCCTCTCATCCCCTGTGGCTCCACATTTACCATGTCCCACAGGAAGCTGGAGGGTAGGGGACTGTAGCTGTGAACTTTTCTTTTCTTTTTTCTTTTTTTTTTTTTTTGGTACCAGGGATTGAACCCAGGGGTACTCGAACACAGCCACATCTCCGGCCCTATTTTGTGTTTTACGTAGAGACAGGGTCTCACTGAGTTGTTTAGCGCCTCGCTATTGCTGAGGCTGGCTTTGAACTCGTGATTCTCCTGTCTCAGCCTCCCAAAGTGCTGAGATCACAGACATGCGCCACCATGCCCAGCTGTGGCTGTGAATTTTTTAAGTGAACAAGAAATAAAATATCTATCTTTTTTAAACCACTGTTTTCTTGGGGTATTTATGATATCAGTTTAACCCATAACCTGAGCAAAACGCTCAGGAAGGGAAACATCTGCCAGGAATCTACGATAATCATGAATTTATATGTATTTGGCAGTACATACTTATCTTGGTGAAACATATAGAGCTAATCTGGAGGAATTGCGAAGAGAGTCAGAAATCTATAAACAAAGAGGGAAATTTTAATTAAACTTTCTTTTTTTTTTTTTTAAATTTTTTTCATAGGCATTTGTTTTATTTATTTATTTATACGTGGTGCTGAGGATCGAACCCAGGGCCTCCCGCATGCGAGGCAAGCGCTCTACCGCTGAGCTACAATCCCAGCCCTTAATTAAACTTTCTTAAAACCAGTCGATCAAGTAACAAAACATTAGTAAGGACACATAAGTTTGAACAATGTAATTAAGAATCTTGGTCCATTAGATAAATATAGACTTTGCAATGCCCTGCAATAGAAAACCCACTGTTTTCAAATTTGTGTGGAATATTTTAAAAAATACTACATACTTGGTAATAAAGGAAGTCTAAAATTTTTTTCGAAGAATCAGTATAGGGCCAGTGGTATAGCTTGGTGATAGAACAGAGTACTTGCCTAGCATGCTTAAGGCCCTGGCTTTAATCCCTAGCACTGGAAAAAGAAAGGAAGGAAGGAAGGAAGGAAGGAAAGAAGGAAGGAAGGAAGGAAGGGAGGGAGAGAGGGAGGGAGGGAGGGAGGATGGAAAGAAAAGAATCAATATTAATACATCACTATTTTTTTCTTTTTGTTACTATGGATTGAATCCAGAGGTGCTTAACCACTGAGCAATATCTCCAGCCCTTTCTGTATTTTATTTTGAGACAGGTTCTTACTAAGTTGCTGAGGGCCTTCCTAAGTTGCTGAGGCTAGCTTTGAACGTTCAATCCTCCTGCCTCAGCCTTCTGAGTGGCTGGGATTACAGGCGTGAGCCACCGTGCCTGGCTCCACCACATTTTTTAATCCCAATAATAAAATTAGAAATGAACAATAAAAAGTTGGCCAAGGAAATCCAATATGTTTGGCAACTTAAAAACTCATTTCTAAAGAATTCATGGGTAAAGGAGAAAATGATAAAGAAAATTACAAGATGTTTTAAATGGAATAACAATAAGCTAAAGTAGAACTTGGAGGAAAAATTGTAGCCTTCACTGTGTTTATTAAAAACAGGAAGAATTGGCAACAAATGAATTAAACACCCAATTCAAGATACTAGGAAAAGATGATCAGAAAACCCAAGGAGAGTAAAAGGAAGGGAATCTTAAAGATAAAATAGAAAGTGATAATATAGAAAAACAACCAAAAGTTGGGTCAATGTTTTTTAAAGCCTCAATAAAATAAACAAAGCATTACCATGAATTACACAATATTGAGAACAAAAAAGAAGGATATGACTAGAGATGCAATCAAGGTTATAAAAAAAAAATCACTAGAAAACACCACAGGGACCTCTGGTTCCTGCAAGATCTGACTAAGATACTATGAAAACCTAGGAAATGAACTTGGAAGAAGTAGCTTATACGAGTTGGAGGGCAAAAACATGATCAATCATGGAAAATTCAAACAGGCACAGACTTTGCTAGGGAAAAAGAAATGTTCAAAGGCTGATTTAAAAACAAAATGACACTTTGGGAGGCTGAGACAGGAGAATCACGAGTTCAAAGCCAGCCTCAGCAATGGTGAGGTGCTAAGCAACTCAGTGAGACCCTGTCTCTACATAAAACACAAAATAGGGCTGGAGATGTGGCTCAGTGGTCGAGTACCCCTGAGTTCAATCCCCAGAACCAAAAACAAAAAACAAAATGAAACTGGTACAGTGGTGCACGTCTGTAATCCCAGCAGCTTGGGAGGCTGAGACAGGAGGATTACAAGGTCAAGGCCAACCCCAGCAACTGAGTGAGACCCATCTCAAATTGAAAAATAAAAAAGGCTGGGGGGTGGTTCAGTAGTAAAGCACCCCTTATTCAATCCCTGGTACCAAAAAATAATAGTAAAGTAAAAATTAAAACAAAACAAGGAGGGCTGGGGTATGGTTCAGTGGTAGAGCACTTTCATGGCATGCGTGAGGCCCTGGGTCCACAGAGAAAGGAAACACACAAGGTGAGAACGAAATTAGTGGCAGGAAGCCATGATCAAGTTCAAAGGCATTCTAAGCTTATTCCAGAGGACAATGATTAACTTTAGACTTTGCTAATGAAATATGCAGGTTAAAAATTTAAGGATGACTAATGAAGGAGAAGGAAAGTAATGAATTCCAAATCAGTAGAAACAGAGGGAATGAAGAAAATCCAGTCATTCCACCACTAGTCAGGAAACCACAGATTAAAGAAGGGAAGAAAACCTGGCTGGTTTCTAAGACGATCCTCCCCCATCCTAGGACCCATGCCCTCGTGCAGTCCTCCCCCATAAAGAGCTGATTGGACTTGTGTCTCATTCCTGTCCAATAGGAGCTGGGTAAAGTGAGGGCAGGTGCAAGCAGGGCCCACTTTCTGAGCCCCATCTTCAGAAGCGTTTCATGCCTGCCTCAATGTTCTGCTCTCTTTGAAATTCTTCACACTATTTTTTATCCCCTGCGGTGCTGGGGATCAAACCCAGAGTCTCGCACATGCTACTCAAGTGTTCTATCACCCAGCCGCAACTCCAGTCCCTCTCAACACTATTTTAATAAAGGGCTCCACAAATTGTATAGCCTGTCCCGT
The DNA here is from genome assembly GCA_004024805.1 of Geosciurus inauris. Lineage (NCBI taxonomy): Eukaryota > Metazoa > Chordata > Mammalia > Rodentia > Sciuridae > Geosciurus > Geosciurus inauris. The sequence continues at coordinate 5,339 of PVHX01001589.1, forward strand.
GTCCTATAGAGAGTTACCAGATAAAATACAGGAAGCCCAGGCAAATTTGAATTTCAAGGAAGCAATGAATAATTTTTTTAGTGAAGTGTATCCCATGCGCATGTTAATGTAGTCTCTGAATTTTAAATTTAGCTGGGCATCCTGTGTTGGTATTTGCCGAATCTGGTGACCCTATTAGAAAAGGTCTGTGACTTCCATTTTGATTACATTCTCTATAGCTCTGTCTCTCTTTATCTTGCATCAGCCCTAGAGAGAGGCTAAGGTGGTGAGGACCTGGAGCCTCCTGCCTTAGTCCTGTGAGTGGACGTGGAAGCAAATTCAGCAGGCCCTTCAGATGGCTCAGCCCTGGCAACAGCTTGACCACAGTCTCCAAAAGCCTGAGCCAGAATCACCTAGTGTAGCCCCCAGATTCCCAACCCTAAGATACTATCTGAGATAATAAATGTTTGTTATCTGATTTGGGGGGGATTTTTTTTTAACCCAGTAAAAAGTGTTGATAATACACATGGTAAAGGAAAGCACAGATCAGATGGTAGAAATAAATTTTAAAATACTGATAATCACAAACAATGTAAATGGACTGATTTCATCTGTTAATAGATTATTACCATCAATGAAAATACTTACTCCAGCTCTGTGCTGCTCACAAGAGATACTCCTAAAACAAAAATATGGGCATCCTGAAAGCAAAGACATGAGAAAAGATCCCCCTGATCTGACACTGTCCTTTGCTTGACCAGCAGTGAGTTCAGATCCTTTTCTCTCTGCTACAGGATCGGGAGCTTTGTCAGGTAGCAGACAGAAACTCGTGGGGCTCCAGCAGGATGTGTCCACCCCAGCCCCAGTTTATTACTCAAAACGGAAAAGTATCAGCTCCAAAGGGTGAAGATGATTGGGTCTAGGTCACTCACATCTCTCTTGGTCAATGGTTAGGGAAAAGGGGCTTATGTGACCCCTGTCCTGGAAAATGAGATGAAGGGGGATATCGGGGCTGTATTTCCTCATTTTTCCTCTCCCAGCCTGGTACATGGAAACGATGCCTGAAGGCTGTTTTGGAATCTTGACATGATAAACGTGGGCACAGGGTCCCACAGGTTGTGGAGAGGAGGGCACAGGGTCCCACAGACAGCAGGTTGTGGAGAGGAGACACAGATGGGTGCCAGACAAACAGTCTCCAAAAGATGGTCCAGGGCCTGAAGGGTAGCTGGGAGGGAGAGCACTCGCCTGGCGGGCCCTGGGCTCCATTCTCAGGCCTGCAGCCGTGAGAAAAAAGAGTCCAGAGCAAGAGGACTGTTGGAGCCTCAGTTTGCAGACAGACCCTCTGGCAATGCAAGTGGCCAGGAGAAGTGTCTCAACATGCACCCACTCAGCAGTTTCAATGTTTGGTCATAAAATCTTAGATTTTCTAGGTAGATAATCACATGATCTCCAAATACAGGATGATTTGTGTCTTCCTCCGCAATGGTTTTTATGCCATTTATTTATTTTGACTTTTCTTATTGCACAGGCTAGGAAATCTAGTACAATGTGATCAGAAACAGCGACAGTTGAACATCCTTTTTGGGTTGACTTGAAAAGAAATGCAAGTTTTTACCATTAAGTAGTATATTTACTGTTGGCTTTAGAGAGATTCCCTTTATCAGGTTAAGAAAGTTCTTGCCTATCTCTCGTTTGCTAAAAATTTTAATAATCTGCTTACTTCTACCAAATGCTTCCTTCTTCCTCCCTCCCTCCCTCCCCTGCCTTTTTTTTCTTTTTCTTTCCACGTGCTCGGCAAGTGCTCTGCCATTGAGTCACATCCTCAGCCCTGACAATTTCCTAAGGTTGAAATAGTCTTGCCTTCCTGGAAGAAACCCAACTTGGTCATTCTGTGTTTTCAAGCCTATTTCTGTACTTAGTCTGATAATATAGTTAGAATATTTATGTCTATGTCCATCAGTGAAATGGACCTACAATCTTCCTGTCTCCAACTCTCCTCATCTAGATTGGGGATCATATCAAATGCAGCAAATAATTTCCCCTCCTTTTCTGTTACTTGAGGCAATTTGTCAGGGGCTTTCTACTCCCTTAATATGTACCCAAGCCCAAGGTACTTGGTAGTCACACAGCTGTGTAAATCCCCAACACCTTTCCCTTCTGATGACCTTAGCTTTGCCACCAGGTCAAGTTCTTACTGTCTGTAGGATTCTCTCTCCTGGGAAGGTCCTCAGCAACATGGCCAGACATACCAGGACACCCCGTGTGGATGGGAGGTGGTTACCTGAGGCTGTGGGCCCACTGCAACGAGACGGGGGTCCAGCCATCCTCATCACCAGGCAGTGACAGCCACAACTGAGGTTTGGTTAGCAGGGCCCTCAGCTCTCATCCCAAGCTAAGTGTTATGGTTTGGATGTGAGGCGTCCCCCAAAAGCTCACATGGGAGACGATGCAAGAAAGTTTGGAGGAAAAATGATTGGGTTAGAGCCTTAACCTAATCAGTGCATTAATCCTAATGGGATTGACTGAGTGGTAGTTGGTGGCAAGTGGGCTGTGTTTGGAGGAAGTGATTCATTGGGGTTGTGGCTACCAGGTCTATATTTTTATCTGGCAAGTGCAGATCTCTCTCTGCTTCCTGGTCACCATGTGAGCTGTTTCCCTCTGCCGCACTCTTCCACCATGCTGTGCTTCCTCACCTGGAGCCCTGGGGAATGGAACCTGCTGTCTGTGGATTGAGACCTCTGAAACCATGAGCCTCCAAATAAACTTTCTTCCCTAAAATTGTTCTGGTCATATCTTTTAGTCACAGCAGTGAAAAAGCTGACAAAAATACTAAGACTCCCTCTTGACATGGGCAGTAATAAAAAGGGATACTTTGTCTTCCATAATTATTCTTTTACTTTATTTCCCAATGTGTCCATCTGGGCGGGGAGAAGGACTGTTTAAACTCCAGAAGGCTCCGGCTATTGACCAGAGGGCAATCCACATTAACTCTTAGAGAATGTTCCCCAGGTTATTGTGCAGGCCCCATTGCTGTGGGTGGAGCTCAGTAACGACAATAAACCTCTGTTACCTTAATAGTCATATGATAATTTTAATGTAGATTAGAATATGTAGCTATATAATTACTAACAATCAAAAGTAGAACTACAACATCAAACTGTATATATAAAATGTATAGATAAAATGTAGGACTAGGATAGAAAAAATTAAAGAAAAATAATGCCATCAGTACATAATCAAGTCCTAAGCTGTGCATAGCAACTGGTGTCAGTCACCAACCTCCCCCGCCTCAACGCACACACATCCGGAACATATTGAGATAGAGATGGATTTAAATGAGAAAGAACTACTTTCTAAAGACACTGAGTGATCTTTCTCATAAGGCTGGAATTCCTACAGGGAGTCTTGGTGTCTAGAATAAATTCCTCCTCATCCTGGCCCAGGGCAGGAGCCCAGGGTGTCTGCGTGACTGTCTGTATGCACATACCCTGCACCGGAGGCTGCTGGTTGATCTTCCCCACTGAAGAGGTGTAAGGACGAATGAAGGACATTTGCAGACATGCAAAGATTTGGAAAGCTTTCCTTCTATGCATTTCTTTTAAAATCATTATTTGAAGATCTACTGAAGCAAAACAGGAACATAATCCAAGAAAGAGAGACTGAACAGATTCACAGAGCAGTGGAATTAACCCAAGAGAACAATGACTAGAAATACCAGAGGACCATAGAGCCATCAGTCAAAATTAGAACAGGAAGTCAGAGGGTTTGGAGAAGAAAGTCTTTAAGAAGAAAATGGACTTCATTTAACAAATAATGTAATTAAGAAGCTAGGTGATTTTAATGACCTGATTTTTAAAGGCATATGTTTCTTCTCTAAAGAATAAAAGATAAAAGCTATTAGAAACTCCAAGAGAACAAAAAGTTCTCTAAGAAAGCCATGGCCCAAATAGAAAATGAATTAAAATGTAACACGAATTCAAGTATCAAAGGGAGTATAGGAGAATACACTTGAACTTGAAGCATTTCCCTTTAAACAGCATTTAAACTCTAGGATTAGCTCCTTCTTTCTAGGTGCCAGGATGTTCCTTGGTTCCTCAGAGAATAATGTTTACATAATCATAATATTTTAAAAGATCACTTTATTGATATTCGATATTCAAAATTCAGAGATAGGCAATACACACAACTGGAATCTTGTAATTTTGGACATAGAACCAGATGCAAACGTAGGGTTTAGCGAGAAGAGTTGGGAGGAGGAAGGCAGAGCGAGTGAGCAAGGATGTCTCTTCTCACCCATTGTAGTGTCAAGAAACATTGCATCGAATTAGTCACAGGGAAGATGGTCACAGGGAAGATGCACTGGAAATACGTACATCCAGCCAAACTATCTTGCCAAGCTTCTCATCTCTCCTGGTAGGAATTGTTCTAGGTACTTAATCCTATGGTAATCACCTCCTCTTCTTCCTTTAGTCATAGAAGCCTTACATTTTAGTTGAGCATTAGCTGAAATGGCTCTCTGGAGAAAAATTATGTTTTCCAGCCTCGCTTACAGCTACATGTGACCAGGTGACCAAGGTCAGGCCACCTGGATATATGCAGAAGTGAAGCACCTTTCCATCAGCTGAAAAACAAGTGAATATACTTGAACTGGCCATCTCTGACCCAGGCCAAGAGTTTTTCCATAAATAATAATACCTAATACATTTTTGTGTGTTAATTGACATTAGGCACTTTTTAAAAAAGTGCTTTGTATGTATTAACTCATTTAACCTAATGTGGATATATATATGGCATCGTGACAAATTAGCACAAGCTCAGCGGCTTAAAACAACAAAGATTTATCCTCCTACAGTTCTAGAAGTCACATGGAAATTGAGGTGGGCTGGGCTGCCGCCTGGGCTGCCCCCTCCTGCAGAGGTGGGGAAAAGCCCCGCCCCCTCACCTTTGGTTCCTCCAGTGGTTGATTGCAGTCCTTGGCTCATGACCCCTCCTCAATACCACAGTGTGCTTCCCTCAGCACAGCCCATTATGACTCAGGATTGAACTCATGGCTACTCAACCACTGAGCCACATCCCCAGCCCTATTTTGTGTTTTATGTAGAGACAGGGTCTCACTGAGTTGCTTAGCGCCTCGCCATTGCTGAGCCTGGCTTTGAACTCGCGATTCTCCTGTCTCAGCCTCCCAAAGTGCTGGGATTACAGGCGTGCGTCACCATACCTGGCTTCCCATATCCCTCTTATAAGGACTCTTAGGAGTATATTGAGCCCACCCTAATATTATCACCTCAAAATTTTTAACCTAATCACTTCTGCAAAGTCCATTTGGGCACAGATTCTAACAGTCTTATAGACATCTTTGTGGGAACATTATTCTCCCTACCACAGATTGGTATTCTATGATTGTCATTTATAGATGGTGAAACCCAAGCACAGAGAAATTAAGTAGCATGCCCAGGATCACACAGCAGGTACGTGGCAGACCCTTGATTTAAAGTCAAAGAGTGTGGTCCTGGCATCTGTGCACATAACCCTGATACTCTTCTACCTTGGTATAATGCTGGCTTCCTGATAACAGTGGAGCCACCTGACCTGTCCAGGTGGTCTGCAGGGAGAAAGAAACTTTCGTCTTTCTAACCCACTATTATTTGGAGGTAGGTGGGGGTTGGGGAGGTGATTTTTCATTGGTAGTAGTTATATTCTAACACAGGAGTCAGTACCTACTCCATATAATGAAAAATGATTTTTACTTTATTCTGAATGGTTTGACTATTTTGCAAGGAAAATGTCTTCTTTATTAATTTAAAATGTCTTTAAGTCTTAGAACAAGAACGCTGATCTGCCTGCATCTCACCCTCTCTCAAACCCTCCAGGGACCCCACTGCCTGTGGGATGATTGAGTCCGATCTCCTCAGCCTACACTTAAGCCATCCCTTAACTGTCTTTCTTTTTCTCCTTATTCCTCTTCATGGGAGCGTCCCCAGGCCAAACTAGCATTTATATGCTCCCAGAACAGACCTTCCACCAGGCCCACCCGTTACCTGTGCTCATGCCATCGCTGTGCCTGGAATAGCACCCCTCCTTCCTCTGTCACTCTTGCCCAGCGTGTCTCCCTCAAAGGCCACCTGGGAGCTCCTATTCATCCTTCAAGACCCAGCCTGAATTGCCTCTGGAACTCTTTTCTCTTTATCTTGATCTTTCTCTTATCTGTTTAAGATTTTCCTCAAACTTCTGGTGATCGAGGTCACAGTTAGAAAACCTCCAGCTCCCCACCTCTCCCAACATGCACACATAGACACACACCCCTCCCAGGAAGAACAGGCCTCTCCTTTTCCTTCCTCTTGTGTGTTACTGTGTTGATATGACCACGCCAGCACACTTTTACTATGATTATTGTTTATTGTTGATATTATTCATTATTTTAGGGTTTACAGCACTAGTATGTGATTCAAGATACAAACAATACCAAACGACAGGTTAAGTGTGAGGATGCTCGACACAGCCGATTCTTGCCCTGATGACCACTTTGACTTTTTAAAATATGAAATTATGATTAAAAGATTGTGTGTGTGCTTGTTTCTATCCTGCCCTGCCTTTCTCCACCCTGCTGTTCTGCACACCTCTCCGGTCTTGGTCTCACACAACCTCCACGTGGCAAAGGCTCCTGTTACAACCAATGACCCAAGGCACAGAAAGGGTGTGCTCCTCTAACAGATTATCACAAATTCAGGGGCTTAAAGCAAATCCAAGATGAGCCTCGTGGGGCTGAAATCGAGAAACAGGCAGGATCACGTTCTTTCTGGAGGCTCTGGGGGTGCCTGCTCCATGCTGTTCCGTCTTCTAAGGCCTGTGGTCCCTTCCAGCACCTGCATCACTCCCAGCCCTGCGTCCATCCCCTCTTTCTGCTGCTTCTGCCACCCTCTTATAAGGATGCTGGTAGTTAGCTGGGCCACCCGATAATCCAGGCTCCTCTCCCCATCTCAAGATCCTCAACTTAGTCACAGCTGCAAAGCCCCTTTTGCCATGTAACATGTCCACAGGTCCCAGGGATTGGGAGTGAAGCCCTCCACGGAGTCAGAGGACCGGTGCCTTCTTATCCCACCTCACTTGTGACTTCTATTTCCAGCACCAGCTCATGGCCAGGGAGGGCTGCTGGGGCCACAGACGTGTCTGCGTTTGAGGCAGATGAAGGAAAGGACACAGAGGAGCAAGGGGCAGAGGGTGGCCCTCCCCCAAGGAAGGTGGCTTCCTGAGAGGCATCCCATGGCCATGGGATGCAAGAGCTTGCTTGCTGGGCCACAGGGGGACACTCTGCGAAATGGTCAGGAGTCCAATGGAAAGTCACCATGGAAGGAGGGAACGGCGGCTTTCAGGGACTCCCCAATGCACTGTGCTATGCCTGCTGTATTTGGGAACCAGCTTCACGTTGATTTCTTTTGTCTCTGTGTTCACCAGTTGCCCAGCAGATTGTTGCCACAAGGAAGAGGCAGCAGCTGTCCATAGGCCCCTGCACGTCCCTACCCAACTCTCCCAGCCACTCCTCGGTCTGTTCTGCATAGGTGTCCGCCGATGTTTTTGTTTGTTTTTTTTTGCAGTGCTGGGGATCAAAACCAGGGGCTTGCACTGCTAGGCAAGTGCTCTGCCACTGAGCTACCCATAGCCTTCAAATAAATCATCCTACCCCTTTTGTTTTTCTTGGGAGGTACTAGGGACTGGATTCAGGACCTCATGATACGAGGCCCACACTGTGCCACTGAGCTAACTTGGACATGGGCCTCACTGGGGCCGATTCAGCCTGTCACAGAGGCTAAGGATGTGACTATTATAGGGTCACACAGTAGCAAGTGGCAGAGAGGGCATCCTAAGCCAGGTCTTTGTGGCCCCGAAGCCTGTGTTCCTGACCTCTCCTCAACTGGACTTGGCACCCTGGGGTTGCTTGGTTTTCTCCTGGGTTCACACACATATCGTGGTTGCTCTCAATGCCTTCTGCCCTATCCCTGCCTCCACAGGCTCCAGCCCTAATGCATTGGCACCCCTACTCCTTGACTGCATGAGGGGCCCCAAGCCTAATCAGCAGGGCCCCTCTCTGCAGCCTGCTGGCCATCAGTGTTTTTATTTGCGGGGGGAGGTGAATACCAGGGATTAAACTCAGGAGCATCAAACACTGAGCCACATCCCCAGCCCTATTTTGTATTTTATTGAGAGATAGGGTCTCACTGAGTTGCTTAGCGCCTCGCTGTTGCTGAGGCTGGCTTTGAACTTGTGATCCTCCTGTCTCAGCCTCCTGAGCTGCTGGGATTACAGGGGTCATCAGTGTTTGTGGGTGCAGGGGGCTGCCTTCTCCAAATCTGGCTCCAGGATGCTCTTAAGCTTTTAAGGTCAATGAGGAGGCCTGACTCTGGGTCCTGGGCTTCTGCTCTCCCAGTGATGCTGGTCCTTTTGAGCCACCCAGACCTGAAGGGGGAGGCTCTCCCTGGGGAAGGAGGAACAAAGGCTGGTGGTGAGATACCTGAGGTCCCTGGCTCCCTCCCAGGGGCATAAGCACTTGGCTAGGCATTCCCAGAGGCCAGTGCCATGGGCCCAAGGACCAAAAACCCGCAGATGCCTCAGTAGTCTCCCATGACCTCACCTTCAGAACCCCTTTTCTGGACCCACGGCCCAGTCCCAGCTGCCTCTCACCCCACCTCTGCTTGTTTTCTGATCTCTGTCCTTCTAAACAGCACTTCTGCCCTCCCAGAGTCTCCCACCCACATCCCCAGGCTGCAGCAGCATTAGCAAGTTGCAAACCCAATTACATTTCAATTGCTCTAGTCCCAGCCAGACAGAGGTTACTGTAAGTCTCATCAGAATTGGGATGAAGGAGGGAGCTAGCACCTGGGGCCACTGCCCAGGCTGACACTTGAAGATGGATGTGACAGGGACCTGTGGCTCAGAGGCTCAGGATTAGATCAACAAGGCTGGGGCTGGCTGGTTCCAGGAAAGAGGTCATGTGGGCACTGGTTGACAGACAGCTCCAGCAAAGCCAAGGCTGGCCCTCCCTGGGTAAAGGAGGCGCCAGGGCTGAGGGCCCAGCCTGAGATGAATGACCCAAGGTTCTTGGGTCTCTTCTAGACACAGGCATTTTGCCAGGAGCTCCCCAGGCCAGTGCTGCTATGGCCAAAGACCAAACAACCTTTCAGGCCCGCAGGACTTCCTCTCAGCACAACCAGGGAGTCTCCCTCATGTGCAACGAGGGCCACTGAATGGCTTCTCCCACTCTCAAGCATAGCTGAATGCACCAGACTCAGGACCAGAGGAACCTGGGACCCAGAGCCTCCTGCCTTAGCGGAGGAAAAGAGATCTGCTTCCTTAGGGAGTTGCTCCATGGTCCCTTTTCCTGGGCAGTAGCTATCTTTGGGGTACCAAAGGATAAAAGGGGGAAAGGTTGGCAGTTGGGGACCCCTTGTAAGGGGAGATGAGCTGTGTGAAATTGGATATTCTGGGTGGGGTTGGGCGAATCTCAGCCATGATTGTGTCTGTAAGGAGTGTGTTGGGGGGGTCTGGCTCTCATGCATCTGAATGTGCACATATAGACACATGCACCCTCATGTACAGTGATTGGGGGGTCCTGAGGAGCCCCTTGCTCAATCCAGGGTGTCTGGGAGGCCCTGCGCTGTGAGTTCCAGGTTTGTTTCTAAGCCTGGCTGTGCTGGGCTCAGCTGGTACCCACCGCCCACGCAGACACACATGGATCTGTACCTTCCGCATCAGTGGCTGTACCTTGTTTGCTGCAGCTGTCATTTAAGTGTCCCTGCAGGATTTGCCTCCCATCTCGCATGTGCTGCAGCCCCCTCCCCAGTCCCTGAATGGCAAAGCCCATCACAGCTCTAGATGGGGGAGGGGGTTAACATGGCGGGATGAGTCATCGTCATGGGAGCAGATGTACCAAGTTCCACATTCTCACACTCACAGAGCCATGGACACAAAGGCATGACCACACATTTTCACACTCACAGGGAAACATGCTAGCAAACCCAGGCTGGTCAAAGCCACAGTTGTACATTCAGACCCACAAAATGAGACAGACATACCCACCCCCAACACACACTCTGTACTGACACACACACCAAAACACAGGGATAATCAAGATCCATCAGCCGGGCGTGGTGGCTCACGTTTGTAATCCCAGCAAGTTCAAAGCCAGCCTCAGCAAGGGCAAGGCGCTAAGCAACTCAGTGAGACCTGTCTCTGCATAAAACACAAAATAGGACTGGGGATGTGGCTCAGTGGTCGAGTGCCCCTGAGTTTAATCCTTGGTACCAAAAAAAGATCCATCAGACACATCCCACCCAGGTGACTCCCAGTCATCAGTTTAGTACCTGTCCTCTACCCATGTGCACAGGCACACACACACACACCAGCCCATCTTTTCTTGAGTCCCTCATCCATTCCCTTACCTCTACCACACCTAAAGCAGGCAAGACAGTTTTGGAATCATAGGGATCTATTACCCATCATCCTCTGTGCAGATGCTGTACCTGCCCAAGGACAAAGTTCTGCCTTAGTTTAGCTTCAGTGCTCCTTTCTGTTTTTCAGAAGAGGTCAGGGCGTCCATTCCATGGCTGTCCCAGCTCCCCACCCACATGTTCCATGCCTAACAGTGCATCTCCAGCACCTATGAAAAGGGCTTCCCTGCAAAAGGAAGATGTTGATTTTATCTCAGGAGTCAAGTTCTAGGAGAGATGAGTGTGAGCCTCAGAGGGTAAAGGGGGGGGGTGCGGTAATGTTCTGAGACAGGAAATGGTTACCTGAAGCCCAGGAGGTCACCTTTCACTTATCTGCCATTTCCAGAAAGCCCAACCTGCAACCTTTGCACTAGAAACTTCCTCTACCATGAGGACCTCTGACCACTACCAATGCCCGCTCCTGCAGGGCTGCCTTCTAATTCTTTTTTTTTAATGTTTATTTTTTAATTGTAGGTGACAGAATATCTTTATTTTTGATTTTTATGTGGTGCTGAGGATCGAACCCAGTGCCTCACGCATGCTAGGCGAGCACGCTACCACTGCGCCATAACCCCAGCCCCTGCCTTCTCATTCTTCAGGTCTGGGTGTAGGAATGTTCCCTGCTCTAGCAAGCCCTGGACCATCCCATCTGCTTTGCTGTGTCCCAGGATCCCAAGCCCCACCTCCCAGCTCCACTGGAAACAGATGAATTGCCTGGCCGTGCACCTGCCTTCCTCCAGCAGCCAGAGAGACTTTGGGGAGCCTCTGTTTAGTGGGCAGGACTGATAGACCTGAGAGGAGCACAGGCTTGAACCCAGCTCTGCCTCTGCTGTGTGACCTTGGGCAAATCACTGAACCAAGTGTGTCCAGGGTCCTCATCTGTAAACGGGAACAAAAACAACCTCACCAGGTTGAAGTGACGTTTACATGAGATCACATTTCACCACCCTATAGGAATGGAGCTGTATTGTTACTGTTCATTGACTAGCACACAGCTTAGTAAATATTTGTTGAATTAATGAGCCCTCTGGCTCCCCTTCTCTTGCCTCCAACTCATGTCCATCTTGGGAGGGGGAAGTAGGAACAGAAAGAAAGATTTGAGGCAGATAGAATAGGGAGATGAGAGAGCAGGGCTTTCTGGCATTGCTGGGAGATAGTTGCTCTGGCAGCCTCGGAAGCCTGGCTGGAGACAGTGCAGGCATCCTTACTCCTGAAACCCACCTGTGCCATCCTCCTCAGCTAGGTGAGATAGCCAGAAGAGGTGGGGCTGGGATCATCTCTGCTCTGTGGCCCCCCAATGCTGCCCTGGGAGTGCACTGGACGCGCCCTGAATGCGAGATGGCCGGGGGAATAAATGTTGAATGAATGCCGACGGGATCAGTGAATGGATGGACGCATGAATGGAGGTGGGATGGAAGCGTGAAGTGACAGGCGAGGAGGAATGAGCTTCTCCCTCCGCCCTCCGGGTCTCGGGCTGGGAGACCGGCTGGGGCTCCCCTCCCCGCCCTGTCCCTCCCGCCCCGGCCCCCCTCCCGCGTCGCGCAGCCCAGCGGAGCCCGCGCCGAGCCACAGCCCGCGCTGGAGCCGGGCTCGCTCCCAGCCAGCGAGCAGGCAGCGGCGCCTCGGGAGGGGGCTGCCCCGGCCCCCTGTCCTAGCTGGGTTCTCCAGGCGTCCGGTCTTCCCCAGAGGAAGGCGGAGTCCCGGGTGCAAGGTTTGGAAACAAGCAACCGAGAACGCCCGGGTCCCGGAGCCAACAGGTGCGGAGAGTGGGGGACCCCCGGCCCGGGGATGAAGGTTCTGAAGGACCTGCGGCGGGAGATGGGTGGACCAAGAGTCTTCGGGAGCAACCTGGGTGCTGGGAAGCTGGGTCACCGTCCGACTCTGCTCGCCTCCCGGCGGGCTCCTACGGAACCCCAGGGGTCTTGCTGCACCCCTGCACCCACTTCCCTGCAGCTCCTGAGGTGCAGGGAGGTCCCGCCGAGTGAGCTGTTCGGCCCCCTGTACCCTCGCTCCCCCAGGGGTCTCCAGGGACCGTCAACCCTCCTACCACGTCTGGGGTCCTTCCTGCCCAGTCAAAGGAAGGAGGGGTCTGAGGGAGGAGGAGAGAGGGGGCCGGGAGCGAGGCCGAATTTATGAATGGAGAGCGTGACCACTCGCAGCCCAAGGACCCCTAGCGGCAGTCCTGGAGCATCGCGGCCGCGGTGATTCGAGAGGGGCCTATCAGGGGTCTGAGAGCCCGGCCGCTAGGCCCTGGGCTCTCCTCTCGCTCGCAAGGACGTCGTCTGTTTCCCTCTGCACCCTTTCTGGGGTGTGTGTGTGTGTGTGTGTGTGTGTGCGCGCGCGCGCGCGCGCGTGTGCGAGGGTGTTTGTGTGCTCGCGCGGGCCCGCCCACTGGGGAGGGTCAGGCGGGTTTCTAATACCTGACTCAATTCTTTTTCCAATCAAAAATTAAGGCCCTTGAGCTAACACAAGAGAGAATATTTGTAATCCCTACGGCTTCCCTTCCCACCTCTGTGATGTCCCGTGTATTCAGACAGACTTGGCTTAGTAGCTTTGTGACCTTGAGCAAGGGGCTCAACCTCTCTGAGTTTCTGTCTGCTCATTCGCAAAGCAAGGCTCCCTAGTAACGGTATTCGGCAATGTCCACGAGGCTGGCTTCCAGTGCCAGGCTTTGGGCAAAGCACTTAGCGCGCATTAGAACTCATTCATTACTCCTCACGGCCGTCCTGGGAGGTAGGTACCGTTATTACCCCGTCGGACTCCATTGAATGGAGAAATCGAGGCTGAAAGAGGTGAGGTAAGTTACCCAAAAGCAACTTATGTGGAATTGGGATGTCACCCAGGTCTGCCTTCCTCCATGGATTTGACAGTTGAGGATTAAGAGGGAGCGCATATGCAAAGTGCACACTCCCTAACGTCTCCTTCCTTCCTTCCTTCAGGAAGTTTGGGCTGGGACCCCAAAGACCTGGGTGCAAGAAGCGGGCCCCCTGAGGGGAGTGGGCTGAGGGCTGGCCGGGCTCCCCTCCCTTCGCAGAGCCCAGGGTATCCCTCGGCTGCAGCGGCTCCTGAGCTCATGGAGCCCTCGGCAGCCCCAGGGACCCAGACGGAAGTCCCCACTGGCAACGGGGAACTGTCCCGCGTGCCTCCAGACTATGAAGATGAGTTTCTTCGCTATCTGTGGCGCGATTATCTGTACCCGAAGCAGTACGAATGGGTCCTCATCGCAGCCTACGTGGCCGTGTTCCTCGTGGCCCTGGTGGGCAACACTCTGGGTAGGTCTCGGTCCTGCTCCTCTCCTGTAATGCTGCGGGCTTCCGCTGGGGTTGGAGGGTGAGTCTTGGGTCTCTCCTGCCCTTCTCCAACTTGCAGGGACAGGAGCTGGCCGGCAGGGCGGGGCGGGGCGGGGCAGGGTGGGCGTAGCTCTGACTGAGGCTTCACTGCTCCCTTCCCCGCCCTGGCTCCCGGGCTGCACGCTGCAGTCTGCCTAGCCGTGTGGCGGAACCACCACATGAGGACCGTCACCAACTACTTCATTGTCAACCTGTCGCTGGCTGACGTGCTGGTGACAGCCATCTGCCTGCCTGCTAGCCTGCTGGTGGACATCACGGAGTCCTGGCTCTTTGGCCATGCCCTCTGCAAAGTCATTCCCTACCTACAGGTGAGGTCTCCAGGCACCCCTCACTAGCCTCTGTCACACCTGCATAAAAACCACCACCTTACCTAGGTCTCAGAGTCTCTCAGGCTTGCCTTTCAGACAGGACATGTTGGCTCAAGACCCCTGCAGTGTCATCCCCTATGGCCACCCAGGGCAGGTTACTGGGGTGGGCAGTTAAAGACACAGCCACAGCTCCGCATGCTCATACAGAGAACTCCTGGTCACAACATACACCGCCAAGTACGTATCCAGTGACCTCCAGGTGCACAGGAACACAGTAGAGAAGACAGGCACAAGCCCAAAGTGACAGACACCAACACTTGCTGGGCCTGCCCCCTGATCCCAAGGGGGACAGAGTTGAGGGACCTGATGGAAACTATCCACTGCCTTCCCCATCCGGAGAACCAGGGCACCCAGTTGAGGTTTGTGGAGGAGCACCAGCCAGAGGCCAATGCGGCCTCTCACGTATATCTCTTGACCCTCTCTCTGCACCACAAAAGGCAGGAGTCAGCCTCGCAGGTCATGCCTATCCATGCTACTGGTCCAGACCCATCTCTGCCTCCCAGAATGAGGAGTTTTCTTAACAGCTTAGGGAAGGGGTGGCATTCCAGAGTGAGAGAAGGGCTTCTTGGATTTCCTGCTGTTTCAAGGTTTTCCACTCAATTGATTAACTCTGGTGACTTTCAGCATAAAGACAGACGAGGGAATTTTGTGCTCAGTTTCCTCATTTATAACACAGCACCCACCTCATGGGGTTGTTGTGAGATTGAGGAGGAATGGTGCCTGCCACATAGGAAGTTCCACAAATGGAAGCAATTACTCACAGTGGGGGAATGCCTCCTAATGCCAGTCTCCAGCTGAGCATTTCCATTCACAATTTCATTTGTTCTCACCAGAATCCTTCCAGGTACATGGGATATTCCCATTCTGCCTATGAGGCTCAGAGAGGGTGAGTGGCTTGCACAAATTCACACAGCCATTAAATAGAGTCAAGATTTGCTCCACACTGGGATGCTTGTTATCTCTGGACTGCTCCCCCTTCCCTTGCCACCCCTCATATCTCTGATGCTGTGTCCCTATGGGGCAGGCCGTGTCAGTGTCGGTGGCAGTGCTGACTCTCAGTTTCATCGCCCTGGACCGCTGGTATGCCATCTGCCACCCACTGTTGTTCAAGAGCACCGCCCGGCGTGCCCGTGGCTCCATCCTGGGCATCTGGGCTGTGTCGCTGGCTGTCATGGTTCCGCAGGCTGCTGTCATGGAATGCAGCAGCGTGCTGCCTGAACTAGCCAACCGTACCCGGCTCTTCTCTGTCTGTGATGAGCACTGGGCAGGTAATGGTGGCCCCTCTAGGACACATGCCCATAGGGCAGCATCTCTCTATCCCTAGGGGTCCCTCTGGGATAGACTCTGCAGGTTGGGTGACTCCAGGCTCTCTCCCTGCCCTGGTCAGGACATGGTGGCATGGCCAACCAGAAGAGCCTGGGGCCCCCATGCTGGGCTTGACCCTCACATCCCTTGGCCCCTACAGATGACCTCTACCCCAAGATCTACCACAGTTGCTTCTTCATTGTCACCTACCTGGCCCCACTGGGCCTCATGGCCATGGCATATTTCCAGATCTTCCGCAAGCTCTGGGGCCGACAGGTGAGGCCAACTCTGGTGGCACTGTCTGTGTTGGGAGGGGTGGGTGGCTACTGGCCTCGGGGAGTAGACAACCCTCTGCCTTCAGAACATGCTATCCTGGCTGCAACTGGAAGGAGGCAAGGCTCTGGGACATGGTGACACGGGGGAACCTGAAACCCAAAGTGCCAGTGCCTAACCTGGAGCACAACTCTACAACCAGTAAATGTACCATCACCCCCAGCTAATCCTGCAGCCTCTTAACCTGCATATCTTATCCTCCATGAAGCACGTGAGAAAATAGAGACCCAGAGAAGCAACATCATGTCCCCCAAAGCTCTCAGCTAGGGAACAGAAGATCAGGGCTTAAAACCTGATCTGCAAGTTTCTAATACTCATTTTAGCTCTGCAACAATAACAGTAGCTCCAAGTTTTCTGCCAGATGAAGCTTTGCATCCAGTGTCTTCACCACTAACTAAAAAAGAGGTGCCCACTTCATAGTGATGAGCAAGGGCAGTCACCTGCCAAGGCCAATGAGGGGCAGAGCTGGTCCCAGGGCTGGACTTCTTTCTTCCATTACAAATAGCTCTGCAGTAGGTTTCATGGTGGGGGGTCCTGGGGAGAGGGGTGCTCAGAAGCCCTAAGCACTGGCAAGACCAAGTCCTGGGTCAGTGCTGGGTCAGTGAGAGGATGAAGGCCAGAGAGTGACCAGGCTCGGGCAGGGACACTTGATTCTGGAGTGCCACTTACATTCCACAGTGTTGACCTGAACCCAGGCCCTGCAGGGTGGCAGGTGGTGAGATGGACTGGTTAGACCCAAGCCCTTTTCTTTAGAGAAAAGCCAGGTCAGATGGGGCCTTTCCCCACTGGTCTGCCTGGCAGGCCCCCAACACCTGCCATCCACCCCTCCCAGACCCTCTGTCCAGTAGGGCAGAGGCACTGACCTCCTCATCTTTTTTTTGGGGGGTGGTACCAGGGATTGAACTCCGGGGCACTCAACCACTGAGCCACATCCCCAGACATATTTTGTGTTTTATGTAGAGACAGGGTCTCACTGAGTTGCTTAGCGCCTCACCATTGCTGAGGCTGGCTTTGAACTCACGATTCTCCTGTCTCAGCCTCCCAGAGTGCTGGGATTACAAGCGTGAGCCACCGCGCCCGGCTTGACCTCCTCATCTTGTAGAGAAGAAACCAAGGCTTGGAAAGGTCACATAGCTCATGATGTTTGACTGGCTCTAGATGCCAAGTTTCCTGCACTCTAGCCCCATCCCCCTCTGATGGGGGTGATTCGGGTGTCTAGTGGCAGGTGGGCCTTCGAGGATGTCTCTGGCTGCTTTAGGATCCCAGAACCACCTCAGG
Source organism: Geosciurus inauris (assembly GCA_004024805.1). NCBI lineage: Eukaryota > Metazoa > Chordata > Mammalia > Rodentia > Sciuridae > Geosciurus > Geosciurus inauris. Next base: position 22,433 of record PVHX01001589.1, read on the forward strand.
CTTATGGGCATTAACCCAGGTGGGGACCCATGATCTGAAGCCCAGGCCATCCCCTGCCACCCTCCTACTCACCCCTCCCCTAGGCTTCTCCATGGTCTGATATGGGTCAGGGAGGTGGTCGACTTGCCCTACCCACACCCTGTCGCAGCTGGAGATTGAAGGAGGATGGGTGGGCAGCTGGGACATGTTCAGACCCAAGGCTGTGGCCTGGGGCTCCATCTCTCTCTGAGTCTCAATCGTCTCATCTACAGCTAAAAGCCAATGATGCTTTTTCAAAAGCATGCTGTAGGTGGTCTCACAGTGAGCTAATGCCAAATGAAAGCATATTGCTCACCAAGTCCAGAGTGTTCATCTTTACTGTGAAGATCGGGTTCCCTTCCATTGCAAGGGCTCGTTCCTTGCCACCCCCACCCTGCCCCAGGGTCCAGCCAGGAGCCAGCCCAGCAAAAGAGCTATGCCAAAGAGCTATGCCCATTGCTATTGTCTCCATGTGTGCTGGACAGATCCCAGGCACCACCTTGGCACTGGTACGCAACTGGAAGAGACCCTCAGACCAGCTGGAAGACCAGGGGCAGGGCCCCAGTGCACAGCTCCAGCCTCGGGCCCGCGCCTTCCTGGCCGAGGTGAAGCAGATGCGGGCCCGGAGGAAGACAGCCAAGATGCTGATGGTGGTGCTGCTGGTCTTTGCTCTCTGCTACCTGCCCATCAGTGTCCTCAACGTCCTCAAAAGGTGAGCACATAGGATGGGTGGGAGGGCGTGGGAGGAGCTGGGGGTCAGAGGAAGAGCTCTATTGGCTCCCACCCCTCCACAGCAGGACAGGTCCTTCTCTTCTCTGAATCCCAGCACCTCCATGTCCTCGCTCATTAAATGGAAATAGCAACAGTCCTGGCTATAGGGCTGCTGTGAAAGCCCGTTCCTTCACTCCTCAGGCATCACATTCTAGGGTGAACAAGACAAAGTCCCTGCCTTCGTGAAGACCACACTCTAGTGGGAGAGGAGGAAAATAGAAAAACCCATGTGTGTTATAAGGCAGCGATCATTGCTCTGAAGAAAAATAAAATAGGGAAAGGGGTTTTTTGTTTTAGATTTTTTTGGGGGGGGGTAGGTACTGGGGACCCGGGTTTACAGGGGACTTAACCACTGAGCCACATCCATAACCCTTTTTTTATATTTTATCTAGAGACAAGGTCTCGCTCAGTTGCTTAGGGTCTCACTAAGTTGCTGAGGCTGGCTTTGAACTCCTGCCTCAGCCTCCTGAGTGGCTGGGATTACAGGCATGTGCCACCATGCTCAGCTTGTTTTAGATTTAATTAAAAAAAAAAAAAAGCCTCCCCAAGGAAGTGACACTTGAGCAGACATTTGGAGGAAGTGAGGGAGCCAGCCTGCAGGGATCCGGAGTGACAGCAGTCTAGGCAGAGGGACACAGGGACACAGCAGATGAGGGGCTGCAGGATGCTGGGGAAGTACATTGGCTATTGGGGAGGAGACAGCCTGTTTGGGTTTGTGCTTGGCCGTGTCCTGGGTGTGTGATTTTGGACTTCACCTCTCTGGCCTCAGTTTCCTTAGCTGAAAGATAGATGCTGTCCATGACTCATCATGTTGCTGTGAGGTTGGGTGAGAAGGTGGATGGGGATCCCAGAGGATCAGGTAGCTGGAGATTGGGCACATATACCCAGCCTCCATCTCTAGGCCCACTGTGGTCATACTTTCTGTGCTTGAGAATCCAAAACTGTGGATAAGACCTTAGATCCAGAGGCCCAGGAAAGGGCACTGAGTGGACAGAAGTGGGCAGGGGGAACCCTTGCCCTTCACAGCTGGAGTTCTGTGAGCACCCCCAGACCTACGCCCTTTCTGACTCCTCCACCCTGGGCACTAGGGTGTTCGGGATGTTCCGCCAAGCCAGTGACCGTGAAGCTGTGTACGCCTGTTTCACCTTCTCCCACTGGTTGGTGTATGCCAACAGCGCCGCCAACCCCATCATCTACAACTTCCTCAGTGGTGAGTGGGCTGGGCCAAGTGAATGAGGGTGGCCAGCTGTCCCTGGGACAAGTCTCCCCATCCTCAATCCAGTGCCCAAGGAAAGGATGGTGGGAAGGATATACCTGCTCTCTTCAGAGCATCATGCTTTTGCTCGGGTCCCCTGACTCAGGGAGGACTTGGCCACACTCAGAAGCTCAGGCTGCAGCAGGGGCTAGCACCCAGGATGGAGTCTGGCAGATCCTGCAGGCCAGTTATGGAATGGAAGGGCAAGGGCTTGGCTGGTTTCCTCCACTTCCCTCCCCAGCCCCGGGGCATGCCCCTCCCTGGCCAATATAGGCAGAAGAGTCTGTTTTTCCCAGAGGAAGCCAGGCCTGTGGGAGGAAGGCCCAGGAGCCCCGCCTGAGGGCTGATGTATCATCCAGGGCTCAGGAGTAAGGGAGGGCGGCCAGCAGAGGCAGCTCAGTCCCATGAAAGGGTCCCCTGCAGCCCAGCAGATGCCCCCAGGAATCCTGGGGCTTCCCCTAGATCCACTGGCCTCCAGCACTGCCCCCTCTCCCACCATGGCTTCCTGTCTGTTGTCCTGCAGTCCCCACCTCCACATTCTGTCTTCTAGCCTCAGGGAGGGTGGTAACAGCCTGACCCCACAGGCTGGCCCAGCAGAGGTGACTCACTAGAGCTCATATTTGGCACTAGGCTTCTAAGGAGCTGGTCTAGATGACTGTTCAAGCCTGGACACAAACAATTTTTCAGAAACAGTTAAGCGGTTCAAGAAGCTATCAGAGGTCAATATATAACCCTTAATGCCACCCAAAAATTACTCAACAAAGGCTGCCTGGCTGGTTTACAGCTCGGAGGAGAGAACACAAGAGATGAACATTGTAGGGGAGGAGAGGGCAGGCAGACTTCCTGAATAACATCCCTTTTTTTGGCCTGCATTTACTGAGTACCTATTGTGTGCTTGGCCCTATGCTGGGTACCAGTGAGGCTGGCAGGCTGATGACACATGGTCAAGGAGGGTTTGGTCCTGCCATTTCCCTGGTAGAGTTGGGCTGAACCAGTGTGGTGGTCGCTCTTCTCTCTCGATGGTGGCCTTGGGCAAGCCACTGTGCCTCTGTGCATCTCCTCTGTGAGGTGAGGACAAAGCACTATGATCTCTCAGGGTGCTGGGATGCTTTGGTGGGCAGATGTTGAGGAAGCTGGCACCATGCCTGGCACAGTGGAACTGCCACATGCAAGGACTGCTGCTGTCATCTCATCATCGTACAGCAGAGCTGGGGAAGGCTTGCAGCAGAGTAAGCCTCTCCATGTACACACGCAGTGGGGCAGAGGTAACCAGAGGCCCCTGAGCCAGACACCATGCCTTGAGCCAGGCTCTGAGCCAGAGTGCAGTCAAAGAATCAGATGACAATGGCATTTTTCCTTGGGAACCCATCTGGGCCTCTGTCCTCACTCTCCCTGCGTGCTGAGGTTGTGGGGCTCTCCATTCCAGCTCTACCCCTTCCTCCCAGTCTCCTCTTAGGCAGCTTGGCTGGAGCTGTGTGGGTGTCCCTTGGGCTCAAGGTCCCCTCCTGCTGCATTTGTCTCCTTACGGCTGTGTCTTTTGTCTCTCAAACAAGGCAAATTCCGGGAGCAGTTTAAGGCCGCCTTCTCCTGCTGCCTGCCTGGCCTGGGTCCCTGCAGTTCTCTGAAGGATCCCAGTCCCCGCTCCTCTGCCAGCCACAAGTCCTTGTCCTTGCAGAGCCGGTGCTCCGTCTCCAAAGTGTCTGAGCATGTGGTGCTCACCAGCGTCACCACAGTGCTGCCCTGAGGGAGGGCTACCTACCTTGGAGGATCTGGGAGGTGCAGTGGGCCCTGCCTGGGCTGCTCCTCTGACTCCTGGATTCATCCCTGTGCCTCGCAGAGAGGCTGCCTGGTTTTCTGCCCATGTGACTCGGGGCAAGTTGTTTCCCCTCTCTGAGCTTGTGATCCCTAGCAGGGTTGATGTGAGGCATAAGCATGCTCTACAGTGGAAGCTCTTTGTCAACTGTGAAGTGCTGTGGACTTGGTTACTGTTGTACGCTTCTCACTTGGCCAAACTCTACAGTATCATCCACCCCCATCATCCTTCCAGAGCTTGGCCTTCCTCCCAAAGAACTTTCTTCTGCCCAATTATAAGCCTTCCTTGGAGTCTGTTCTAAAGGTCTCCACAGGTGTTTCCATCTGGTCCAGGGGCTCCCTAATGCCCAGAGCTGCACTTGGCCAGCTGCTCTGTGCCCGTGTGAACCAATCTGGGCCCAGCCCTTCCCCGGTGGGCTATGAGCACAGCCCCATGTTACCAGGTGTCCAATGCACACACCATAGCTGGACCTTGTTGGCTTTGTGGTATGATAAAACATCTATGTGTAACCATTTGGCTTGGAGACCAGAAGCCCAAAGCAACTGTAATTAAAAGCCTGGCACTGAATGTTCCCTTTCCCTGTCATTACACAAAATCTGTGCTGCTTAGGTTAGGAGGAGAGGAAGGTGGGGCAGCTGGGAGGTGAGACAGGAAGACACTGGAATGCTACTATCCGTTGTCCCCCTACCCCCCACCGGATCCCAGATGGACTCAGAGTCAGGCCTCAAGTACACTCAGTGCTGCCTCTGCAGTGATGCCAAGCCCCTGATGCCCAGGATCTTAAACCTTGACATATTTGTTTGCTCCCAGCTCAGTGGTCTCTGGAAGGTAAGGGTGTAGGGTGGGCAGACAGTGGGTTAACAGACTGATTTACTGTTCCCTCACCTTCTTGGAAATCAGGGTTTCATTTATTTTCTGTAAACTCGCAGGATAACCAGAGAAAGCCACAGACTTGGCCGGACATGTTCTGGCTGCCACCAAGCTGATTATAGGGCTGCCAGAGGCCCTGATCCTTGTTGCCAGAGCAAGATGGGAGTGCAGTCTGGAGTGCTGCTCTGCTGAGAGGAACGGGAGGCATCTGGCCAAGGCCAATGCGGCCGTGCCTGCCACCAGGTCTGCTTAACTTGATTAATGGAGCCCCAGGATCCCCGACCTCACCTGTCAAGAAGCAGGGCAAGCTGTGGGGCCCAGCCCGAGTGCCTAGGCGCAGCTTCTCTTAGACATCTCACCTTACCTAGCGAAGGTGGACAGTGTGCTGTATGTCACAGGCTCTTCACGAGACTCACCAGCCCAGCTCCAGCTGTCAGTGGACATGCAGTTGTTGCCAGGATTGACAGGCTGTTCTGTCGTTTTCATGTTTCCACTGCTCTTGGGGTCTGAGGCTGTTGGCAGTTTGTAGGTAGGGTTGGAGGTGCCTCGTGCAAGACCAAAGTGCAAGGACCAGGCCCCAAGCCCACAACCACGAGGATAACCCAGATTTTGGGCTCCTCTGCCTCCCTGAGATTAGAGATAGGGACTGTGATTGGCACCATTCTAAAGACAGGTTTAGAGCTGGTGCTGTAGCTCAGTGGTAGTGCACTTGCCTGTCACACGTAAGGCTCTGGGTGTTTACCCAGCACCATGTAAAAGAAAAAAGTAAAGATGGGTTTCAGTGGATACTTGGCTCAGCAGAAACAGAGACAATAGGAGCTTCCTCTAACGGCTGCGGTTCTGCTCTCTGCTCTGCTGGTTGGAGCCAGAACCACAAGGGGCCTTAAGCTTCCACTTTGGGGACTGATGAACTGGAGGACATTTGGTGGTGGTGACCAAGATGCCAAGGGGAGTGATGCTCAATGAGGAGCAGCTAAAGAACTTGGGGCTTTCTTGGCCTAGGGGACTTGGGATAATGTGGCGGCATGTTCCACTGTCTAGAGGACTGGCATGCAGAAGGGGGAACGTATGTCCTGGTGGCCCAAAAGGTAAAACTGGAGCCAATGGCTGGTGTTTCCAAGGTGGCAGAATTGAGCATCTACATCAGAAAGTTTCTACTAGTAAAGGAGGAAATGGGCTACCTGGAAAAGCCCTGAGTTTCTTGTCACTGTAATAGCAAGCAGAGACCGGACTCCTGGGGACCCTAGAGGGGATTCTAGCTCTGGATGGGGGTTGTCCTCTGGGAACTGGCTCTATCTAATTGTGGTATCCAACGCCACAGAGCCCAGAGGAGAGGAAGGCTGGACTGACTGAGCCGCCGTGCCTGTGGGCCTCACACCACCCTCGCCCTCTGCAGCAAGGACAGCCTATTAAAGGCCTCAGACCTCTTATCTTCATCTCCAAAAGGCAACGGATAATCACACCTTCATCTATGATAAGGCCCCCTTGGTACACTAGAATGTCTGGTGTCTTCAGCTTTTGATTGAAATCCTGTCAGTTCATTATAGACACCCAGTGTAGACTGGGTGTCATGCTGATCTAGAGATCCAACTGGCAGGTACAGACGTCTGCACTTAATAAAAATGGGGAGAAGTTATGACTTCACAAATGGAGTTTGTCTGGAAGATAAAACAGGCCTGAGATAATAAAAAGGCCATGCTGTGAAAAGTTTGGGGTGGCTGCTTCCAGCCCAGAAGGCCAGCCCTACAACTTCCATGGAACAGTCAGACTCTTGAGCTGACCCCTAGCTGTATGGAAGTACACCTGGCAGGGCCCAGGAGCTACCCAACACCTCAGTTTCACCCTGGCAAGTGAGAGCCCCCTTTTCAGTCACAGCCCCCCAGGCTGCTTCTTTCTGCATGGCTTGGTGAACAGTATATACTTAAATATCCACTGAATGAAAGAATAAATGAGTGAATGAATGGATAAGTATGAACTGGTGGCTGGGAGGTCATGGGGGAAAGCATGGGACTATAGAATTTCATTCTTTTACTGAAGCTTACAGTTTCACTGGACTTTTGGCCCCAAATGAAAAATCACACATTTAAAAAAGACAAAACAGCATTGGCAGTGGGAGGTGACATCTGTCCTCCAGGAACTAAAGCGGAGCAAAGCATGGCAGGCAAGTGGAGAGTCCAAGCTTCGGAGGGCTGTAGCCTGGCTGAAGATACCCAAAGGGCAGACTGTCCCAGCTCCCTGAGCAGGGACAGCCCACAAACAGAAGTTAGCACACAGGACTTGTGGGTGTGGGTGAACAGGAATCCAAGCCTCTGGTCCCACAGGCAAATCCCATTTTCAAGCTTGGTCAAATTCCATTTTGGAGAAGCTGGGCTCATCTGACAGGATAGGCTGCTGAGGAAAGGCAGATGCTAACGGTAAGAGGCTGATGAACACTTATCAAAGGTGTCAGTGCAGAGGGGAAAGCTAGAGGCCAGGGGCACGGCCGACCAGACACTGACTCCACTGCCATGACTGGCATCTCTTGCTCCTGGTACATGGCTCTGCCCTTCAGCTGCTCAGGCCTGTCAAGACATTCAATTTCCAGTCCTCTCCTAGGTCAGGCTCCTTCCTACCTGTATAGCCACAGTCCAGGGATCGACTATTTGGTGGCTCTGATGCAGAACCCCCAACCCTCCTTGGGAGCAGTGCTGTATCAAGCAAGGGAGAATCTTTTTAGGAGGCGCAAGAAAAGAAGAGAGGCCCACATGCTTCTCCCACTCTAAGGAGCCAGGAAAGGTCCTTGGTGTGCTCCACTCTCTACAGACAGGCTGGGTCATAGCATCCGAGAAGCTGTCATGGTGACGAAGTCCTCAAAGCTGAGCCGAATGTTGCCCTGCACCGCGGTGTCCTTCTCTCGGAAGGCCTCAGTCAGCACCTGTAGCTGGGTGCACACCTGAATGAAGCGGTCAAGCTGCATGGCAGGATTGGCAGAGCGTGGGCAGTAGCGGGAGACCAGGAGTTGGGTGAACTGGGGGCTCAGGTTGTAGCCCATCTGGGACAGAGCTGGAGAGGAGGGACATACAAAGCAGACACACAAAAACCTCCCGTGAGCACCTCCACTGACCAGCAACATCGGAGCACACAGATCGGGGGACTTCCAGGATATGGGCATGGAAGCACGAAGAGGTCAGAAGTCCTGAGGGTCTGTTCAGGTGGTCAGGTGCACAAGAGGGGCTCTGTCTGGAGGTTCCCCTTAGTTGGAAGGCCCCCTCCCTCTTTCTCCAAATCTCCCTCAGAGAAGCTGGCAAGGGTAGTGCCAATCACCTCCCTCCCTTCTACCAGGGGCAGATGTGGTATTCTCACCACCCACACACCTGTTTAGTCTGACTGAAACCCATGGCCAGGGCAAAGGACCAATTTCTCTGCAGCTTTTCCCCTCTCCTAGGTGACAAAGCTCTCCATTGGGTTCTCACCATTAGCTAACAACATTCTAACAGGCAGCTAACCACATAAGCTACCTGTCCTCCTACCTACTGGTCTGGGCTTAGACAGCAGGCTCTGGTCCCAGAGTTAGATTAAAACTAGACCTGGAGCGGTGGCTTAAGTCATCTTACTCAGCTTCAACTTCTATTATTCTACCTCCTCCACCCACCCCAATACTGGGGATTGAACCCAGGAGAGCTTAACCAGTGAGCTACATTCCTAGTCCTTTTTATTTTTTGAAACAGGATTGTGTTAGCTGCCAAGGCTGGCCTCAAACTTGCAATCCCCTTGCCTCAGCCTCCTGAGTCACTGAGATTACAGGTGTACACCACCAAACCCAGCTCAACTGCAATTTTTAGAGTGCTATGGGTCCCAGAGATGAAAAGGCAACAGCCTTCTGGCAGAGGTGGCAACAGAACCCTTCTTTCTGAGACCCTGTGCAGGACTCTTTCCATTGTATATGTTAGGAACTAGAGGGAAAAGCCATACAGGCTGGTCTCCAAGAGTGGGCCTGCACTAGGACAGCATTTTGTGGTATGAGTGGACACATGAGAGGATACGTGTTCTGTCTTAAGGACTAAAGAGGAGAGTCCGGCTCTGCCCTGCCCACCATGCCCCTGCATGGGCCTCACCTTGCTGCAGCTCTGTGTAGCTGATGGAGCCCGAGCGGTCCCGGTCATACTGCTGGAAGAGGTTCTTCCACTGCTGGATGAATTTCCACAGGGCCGAGAAACCGTAGACATCAATACGGCCTGACTTGGTCTTGTCAAACATGTCTGAGGGGCAGAAGAGAAAGGAAGGGAAGAAGGTTTCAATGATGGCCAAGGGTACCACTGAAGCAGCCCCTTTCCCAAGCTGCAGTAGGAGATTCCACAGAACTGCAGGCCGCAGACGCAAGCATCAAGGGCTGAAAAAGCCTTTTCCCTGGTCACCTCAGCCTCACCCCACCCAGAACTTCATTTTATCTGCAGGCTTGAAGGCTGGGCCCCAAGACCTGGATCTACACTGATCAACCTCTGCCGTTTCCTGCCAGGGGTGGGAGTGCCCATCTGTGGAATGGGAAACCAAATCAGCCTATGACTTACAGTCTAGAACTTGAGAAAAACCCAAGAGAAACAGCTCTCAATCTAGGGGATCTCGCCGTGACCACCACTTCTTTCCTGAAATCCTCTCTGGCCAAAGGAATTCTCCTGAGGGTCCACCACCCACCTACTGTCAACTTCAGTGCCTGTGCACCAGCTGAATCCCACAAGGAAGGGCTGGGACTCACTTATCATCATGAGGCATGTCTCGTCATTGAATGAAGACCAGTTGGAGTTGACCAGGGCCTGCTTCAACTCCTTGATGGAGATGTAGCCACTATGATCTGAGTCCACTGACTGGAACCAGGAGTAGGCCTCAGGATCCACATTGGGTGGGACACCACCTGGGAGAAGGGTGTGAAGCAGGGAAGTCAGACCCAGGCCTCAAGGCCAATCTGCTGAAATGCTGGACAGGGCCAGCCTCAGGGCCTCCCTGGCTCAAGTTTTTCCTACCCACATCTCCCCCATCAAGCTGGCATTCTTACTCCGGTGGAAAAGGCCTCAGTGTAGACTCAAAAGTATTTGCAGTTGCTTTCTACTGCAAGAGTACTTCAGCCTTTTGTGCAGTGCGCCAGTCACTTCTTTGTTTTCTGTCCCTTGCAGCATATCAAGAATTCTCCGGGAAAGGTGAGCTGAGGGATCAGTAGTAGATGAAAGTGGAGAAGTAGAGAAGTCTATCTTAGAAAAAACTTAGACTTACCTAGCCAGAAAAGGGGCTCCTTTACATGTAAAAGGATCATGGGTAGTTGTGAAGGACCAAAACTAGTCCTTAAGGTGAGGCCAGAGGGGAAAAGGTTTGCCTGACTGAGGGGCTAGTCTGACCTCCTTGGATGAAATCCAGGCAGGATCCACTCTCGTTCCTAAAGCAGCAGTGTCAGTGGGGAGTGAGAATCACAGTCCTTGGAAAGACAGTTTCTACAACCTGTGTGGGCCCTGTGGTTTGTGTAGTGGAGCTGAGGCTTTATAATCAAATCCTGGTTCTGATCCTTACTAGTCTTTAGGTGACTTTAGGTCAAATGTGTAACTTCTGAGTACTGATTTCCCCATTTCTAAAATGAATCCACTTCCCAAGGTGGTTGTGATAATTAAATGAGATAACAGCAAAGTAAGGTTCCTTAGCAAAGAGACTGGTATGAGCCATCAGAGACATTGTCACTAAGGAAGGAATATTCCAACTGGGTCTGAGGATGATAAGGAATGAGGTGGGGAGAAAAAAGAACAGGTGGTAAAGGCTCAGGTGTGTGGAGCATTCCAAGAAGCCTTGGGTTGTGGGAAGGAAGGGGTAATGACAGGTTAGGAGGCTGGAAAGGCCCTTCAGTATCCTCCTGGGGGCAGAGGGGCACTGCTAATGGTCACATCTGTCTTTCAGAGCAGCAGTGCTCTAACACTGGGCGTGGGGCTTTCCAGGGACTCCAATGCAGATGATGCCTTTATGGGATAGCTACACTGTAGAGAGGAGGCGGCACAGGCAGCCAGAGAGTAAGCAGCAGAGGGTGAGCAGCAGAGACCCAGGCCCACCCCTCCTCTCTAGCCCTAGGGATTAATGCTAGCCTCAGGCCCTGGAGGGAAGTCTGAGGGCTGGGACTCATTTTCCTATGGGCTCAGAGACAGGATGTTTTAAAAGTGTAGAAATCTGTGATGAAGTTGCTGAAAGCAAATGGCCTGATACTCTGGGCTTTGAGAAGATAAATGCCGCTGGCTGGCACTGCTCAAAACCCCTGAGGTTTGAGCGTCTCCCCTTGGACCCCCTTCCTGGGTATGTGAACCCACACACTGCTTGCTTCCCAGCAGGGCACTCCCTGGAGGCCCTTCCCATGCACCAAAGTGGATCCAAGCTGCCTTGCTGGTGGCTTGGTCTTTTGGGAACAATAATTCTGTAAAGGAACTGACTGAAATGGGTCTAGAGAGGAAGGAGGGGGCTGGCACCCACTTTCCCTGGCCCTCTGTCTAAGACTGTTCAGAAATCTTCAGAGGCTGTAGCCCCCACCCAAGGCTCTGTCTCCACTGCATCTCCAAGTCCCTGTCCCTTTCCTGTCCAGTACCTCCAGTCTCTCTGCTTTTTGTTTCCTGTCTCATCCTCCTGCCTCAGCATTTTAAAAAGGCAAGGCCCATGCCATCTCTGCTATCACGTTAAATGTCAAATACTTCTTTACTGAGAATGTCCTAGAACGAGTCCTCTCAGGGAATATTTTTTAATGAAGCCCTTCCCATGGGCCAGACACTGTGCCAGTATTTACTTGTACATTCTCACTGAATCCATGTGAACAACTATGAGGTAGGTGGTGGCACTGCCCCATTTTACAGGTATGGGCACTGAGTCTCAATGATGTGAAGTGGTTTGGTCAGGTCAGTAAATGTCCTGATGTCAAAAGAAAAGCTTTCAACACTTAAGCCATCTTGCCTTTCTATAGATGGTGGTCAGTCTTCCTCACACAGGAATGGGCTTCTCCCCTTGTACACTACATTATTGTCTCCGACTGTGTGCTGATTTCCTCCTCCCTACAAAAGCACTGTACATGCTCTCCCACCGCCAGTGACTTGCACAACTCCTCCATGACAGAAGTGTATGTTCCCATCCTACTGATGTCAGGCTTGACCAGGAGCTGTGCTTTGGCCAAAACAATGTGAACAGACAACACCTGCGGCACTTCAGAGTAGAGACTTAAAGACACTCCATCCATCCCTGCTAGCTGCCGATCCTTTCCTCTGCCACAAGGATAACGTATTCCAAATAGGGGATGCTCCTTCAGCTTGGATCCCGGAGTGAAAAGACACATGGAGCAGAAACTCAGCTGCCAACCTGCAGCTGCTGACACACGAGTGAGAGTAAGTAAGTGTGAGTAAGCAATAGAAATAACTGCTTATTGTGAGCCGAGGAGATTTCCCACAGCCAAGTTAGCTCATATCTTCTCATTCTGCTGACACAGGCTGAAGCTGGAAGCAAGATGCTCCAGTCCCAGGGACCAGGGGCCTGCATACCCACAGGAAGGACAGGATGGGCCATGGAGAACTCAGAACCAGGGCAGAGGCACCCAGAACCCAAGATCCTACTTACTCTGTCCGTAAGGCCCAGGCTGCTGGGCACCATAGGAGCTTGGAGGTGGTTGACTATAGGGGCCTCCTGGGGCAGCACCACCATATGGTCCTCCTGGAGTTCCAGAGGGAAGCCCCCCAGCATTGGGGTATCCATAGGGCCCTCCACCAGCTGGTGGTCCATAAGGCCCTCCAGGAGCAGGACCCCCATAACCTCCGCTGCCATACTGCCCGCCACCATGTGGGGGTCCAGGGTAGTAGCTACCCGGAGGGGCTCCAGGTGCCTGTCCTGCAGCTCCTGGGCAGCCCTGCGGGAAGAACAAGATATCAGTCAGAATGATGGGCCAGAAACTAGCCACAGTATGGCACTTCACAGCTATACAGTAATTCCACTGCCTTTCTTTCAATTGATTCTACAAGTAGGGTTGGAATTATGGTCCCCTTGCTCAGATGGGCAACCTGAGGCTTCAAGGGAAGTGATAAGTTACCCAAGATCATATCACCAATGGTCTTCAGAGTCAGGGCTGGAATCCTGCCCTTCTAACTCCCCTTTCTTGCACACCAAGGTGCTCTACAAGGGCTGGGATCATGTCTGGTTTGCCACTTTATCCCCAGCGACCAGTGCACAAAGGATGCTCAGTAAATACTTAATGTATGAATAAGTAGGCAAATGAATCAAATGGGATCCCAAGTGTTCACCCTGTGGTACCTCCATGTCTATCTGCGGAACTCATAGCACAAATCCAGACTCTGCCACACAGCCATGACCCTCATCAGTCACAGCATGGATACACCCACAGCATGTCTTCCTTAATCTACACCAGCTCAAGATGCAACATCACTCATAACTCTGAGGCAGGCAGGGAGACCCTATTCCTAAGGCAATATGGCACAATGGTGAAAAAAAAAGCCCAGTTCATGGGCTGGGGAGGTGGCTCAGTGGCAGAGCGCTTGCCGCACACATGTGAGGCACTGGGTTTGATCCTCGGCACCACATAAAAACAATAAATAAACAAAACAAAGATATTGCATCCGTCTATAACTAAAAAGTATTAAAAAAAAAAAAAAGCCCAGTTCAAGTTCAGGTTCTGTCACTTACTAACTAGACTACTGACTTACCCTAAGCCTCAGGATCTTCTACTGTAAAATGCAAATAATAATAGTGCCTACCTCGGGCTGCCATGTGAATGAAATGAGACCAGTCATGTGAAGGGCCATGACACAGGGCCTGACACTGATAAGCACTTGATACACATTAACTATTTTTTTTTAAATATTTATTTTTTAGTTGTAGGCGAACAGAATATCTTTATTTTATTTTTATGTGGTGCTGAGGATCGAACCCAGTGCCTCACGCGTGCTAGGCAAGCACGCTACCACTGCGCCACAACCCCAGCCCGTTACACATTAACTATTAATAATATCCCCTGTCTACAGAGGAGAAAACTCAAGTCAGAGAGGTCACACACCAACTGTGTGCAGGAGCTGGGCCCAGAACCCAGGTTTCCTGGCTCAAAGTTCAGGTCATTAGAGCATACAAAGGGACATTCCACCCTCTTGTCCACCTCTGCATGCTTCTAGCCAGGGATTCCTGAGGCTCAGTGTATTCCTCTGCATGTTCCTAAATGGCCAGCTGAGCTCAAGGGCAGAGGACAGCTGGCTCAGCTGAGGATCTGAGAATGGTACAGGTTCTTTTATGTGTGTGTGGTACTGGGGATTAAACCCAGGAGCACTCTACCTCTGAGCAACATCACCAGTCCTTTTTATTTTTATTTTCTATTTTGAGACAGGGTCTTGCTAAGTTGCCAAGGCTGGCCTCAAACTTGTGAGTGGCTGGGATTACAGGCATATGCCATTGTGTCCAGCTTGGTACAAGTTCTAGAAGTGTACTAGACCAACTTGTAGGTGCCCCGGTGTCCTAGCACTGAGAACTGGGGCTTTCTCTTTTTACTGTGTCTAATAGCTTCTCAGTTACCCTCAAGGCTAAGGTCAAGCTCATACTTCATCTAAAAGGGGCTTGCTTGCCCAAGGGAGCTTTCACAAGGGAAGGCAGGAAGCAGGCACTGCCATCTTCCCCATTCTGCACTGTGGGAGCTCTTCCTCCTGAAGGCCGCCACGGCTAGTAGCAAGACTCTCACAGACAGTGGAGCCAGATTCAAAACTCTCCTCTCCAGCTGAATTCATGACTGTGTGCTAGTAGCTTAATCTTTCTGAACCTGCTTCTTTACAAATAAAATATAATAATCCTTTCTTCATTGGTTATCTCATAGATTACAAGAAATAAACACAACAAAATTCTATTAGTTTAATTTTTAGCTAAACAATCCTTTGATGACATAAAATAAATAAAATTGATCAAAAAAAGTTACTTTGATGCAGGCGTGGTAGCGCAAGCCCGTAATCCCTCCCGTAGGGAGGCTGAGACAGGAGAATCTCGAGTTCAAAGCCAGCCTCAGCAACGGTGAGGTGCTAAGCAACTCAGTGAGACCCTGTCTCTACATAAAACACAAAATAGGGCTGGGGATGTGGCTCAGTGGTCGAGTGCCCCTGAGTTCAATCTCCAGTACCAAAAAAAAAAAAAAAAGTTACTTTGGCTGTAGCCAGGTGGAGTCCAAGAGCCTTGGTCACTTGGGACTCCCTGACTCCCTAAATTCTGACAGGACTCTGAAGAAGCCTTAGAGTAACTCAAAAGAGTCTGAAAAACACTAATGGAAAAAAACTGTTCTTACAACAGTGCCTGCCATAAGGCAAATGATCAATAAATCCTTGCTATATTATTATTATATGAATTATTATTGTCAGCAAAGTCCTGGGCCAGGTAAGCCCTGTGGGGTTTAAAGACATTCTGAAGAAGCTCATAGTTAACAGACTGGCATGCAGATACTAGCATAAGAAAACAGGTGTTTATATCAATCAACAAATATATGAAAAAATGTTCAACATCTCTAGCCATTAGAGAAATGAAAATCAAAACTAAGATTTCATCTCATGCCAGTCAGAATGGCAGTTATCAAGAATACAAACAAGTGGGGCTGGGATTGTGGCTCAGCGGTAGAGCGCTTGCCTTGCATGCGTGAGGCCCTGGGTTCGATCCTCAGCACCACATACAAAGCAATAAAATAAAGACATTGTGTCCATCTACAACTAAGAAAAAATTAAAAAAAAAAAAAAAAAAGAATACAAACAAGTGTTGGTGAGGATGTGGAGGAAAAGGCACACTCCTACACTGCTGGTGGGACTGCAAATTGGTGCAACCAATGGAAAGCGGCATGGAGATTCCTTAGAAAACTTGGAATGGAACCACTGTTTGACCCAGCTATCTCATTCCTTGGTCTATACCCAAAAGACTTAAAAACAGCATACTACAGTGACGCAGCCACTTCAATGTTTATAGCAGCTCAATTCACAATAGCTAAACGGTGGAACCAACCTAGATGCCCTTCAATAGATGAATAGATAAAGAAACTGTGGTATATATACACAATGGAGTATTACTCAGCATTAAAAGAGAATAAAATTATGCATTTGCAGATAAATGGATGGAATTGGAGCACATAATGCTAAGCAAAGTAAGCCAATCCCAAAAAAACCAAAGGCTGAATGTTCTCTCTGATAAGTGGATGCTGATCCATAATGAGGGAGGGGGCATGGGAAGAATGGAGAAACTTTGGTCAAAGGGGAGGGAAAGCAGGGAATGGGACACGGGGGCAGGAAAGACGGTGGAATGAGATGGACAAAAATACCCTAAGTACATGTATGACGGCACATATGGTGTAACTCTATATTGTATACAATCAGAAGTGAAAATTTATGTTCCATTTGTATAGAATGAAAGAAAACAGGTGTTTAACATGCACATACAAGCCATAATGCCATGGGACTTCAAAGGAAAGAGGATATCAGGAATAGTCTTCCACAGGCAAGTGGCATTTGAGCCAGGACTAAAAGAATGAAAACAGGTGGGCACAGTGGCACACACCTGTAATTGCATCAACTAGGGAGGCTGGGGCAGGAGGATGGCAAGTTTGAGGCCAGCCAAGGTAACTTAATAAGACCCTATCTAAAAATTAAAAGAGAATCTAGCATAATGGTAGAGCACCCCCTGGTTCAATCCAGTACTATCAAAAAGAAAAAGAAAAAAAGGATGAACAAGATTCCCAAGGGGGTTGAGAGGTGTGACAGGAGAGGTACCCTGATACCCTGAAGGCCAGTCATGTACCTAACCCTGTTATTTTACAGATGGGGAGGGTAAGGCCTGGAGAGAAGGAACTTTCCCAAGCCACTTTGAGTTGAAGGCACAAATGGTGCTGAGCCACTCCCAGCAGCCTGCCTGAGGACTCCCACTGCCTCCAGCTACAGTGCTCCTCCCTTAAGCAACAGGATTCCAGAGTAAGATGGAAATGGGTTGGGGACTCTGCAGTGTCTGGGCATACCCAAAGGACAGGGTGGACACCAAGCCAGGAAGGAGCTGCTGCACTGTAAGTCTGTAAGCAAAGCCATGTCCATGTACCTGGCCAAGGACAACCGAGATCCAGCCCTCCCACCTGGGAAACACCTCCAGGACAAATGCACTTAGGCGGGTCTTCTCCCCTTCCAGCTACCACACTCCAGGGACCCGTGTGTCTGGGACAGTCTAAGAGTAACTAAATCCTCTTCTTGCATTTTACATATACAAACACTATTGGCAGAATCTCACCAACGATCCCAAGAAGATGTCAGATCTATTTCTCAGATGAAGAAACTGAGATGCAGAGCTGTTAAATGACTGCATTCAGCAAGCATTTATAGAGCAACATCATATCAGCCTCTGTGCTTGGCCTCAGGGCACAAAACTAAATGGAACCCTGCCTTTGAGTATCCCAAAGATAATTATGATCTGATCTGATTGGTGTCAGCAGAAAATTCTTCTTACATGCTACGAAGGAATTTATCTTGTTTGCTGAATGAATAAATAAGCAATCTTATGAATGATGCATGAGGTGAGGCAAGGAGGGCTCCTCAGCCGAGGCAGCAGTGATACTGGAGTTGGTCCTCGAAGGATGCATGGGCATTCCCCCAAGGGGAAGATGGTGAAGGATGCTCCAGACAGAAGGCTGAAGAAAGATAAAGCGCAGACTTATATAAGCAAGCACAGTGTGGTCAGAGAATGGGCTGAAGAGCAGAGGTGAGAAGAACCCACTGTGAACCGAGAAAGGCAGGTAGGCCCTTTACACACTTCTTGACCAAGCATCTCTCGCGCTACCCTTCAGTCAGCAGATGCCACTGGTACTGAGAGTAGTTTCTGTTTATTTAGCATCTCCCCAACCCAACAATAAACTCCCTAGGGACAGACACTGGGCCTCATTCATCAAGGTACCCCAGGGTCCAGTACAGTGCCTGACACCTGCAAACCTTCATAAATATTTGAACAAATGAGCACCACTCCAAAATGTTTAGGCTTTATGCCAAAGAAAACAGCACCACAGAAGGGTTTCCAGTAGGGGAGAAATGTGAGCAGAGCCTTGTTTAGAGAACCAGCAGAGATGTGGACGTGAGCTAGTGGGGCAGGCAGGTCCTGAACTAGACAGCAGACTTGGGGACAAGGAGAACAGGACGGATTCTGAAGCTATTTCAGAGATAGACTAGACATGACTTGACAACTAATTAGAGTAGGCAAGAGATGGAGGGGGAGTGAGGACAGGGAACTGTTTAGAATGACTCAGGTTTCTAGCCTGCACGGATGACAGAGGCAGAGCCAACACTGAGACACAATCCAGGATGCGAGGAAGTGTGGTTCCTGGGGTCACCAAGTTCTTTGTAAAGGTCTGAATGAGAAATGAAAAACAGAGCCCCTGACTCCACATTCTTTCATTCTACTCCATGCTGCCAACTCTTTGATAGTTTTTCCAAGAGGATTTCATAATGATAAATATAAGATTGTGAAAGAAGGGGAAGCAAGACAGGAAGAGTTCAGTAACCATGGTTTCTAAAGTATCACAGAAAAAGCATCTCTGTTTTTAGCTAGTTGCAAATAAGCTACGTTTGATATATTAGGGACTTGGAGGGGCACAATTATTAAAGCTATGCCAGGTGCTTCCAGTTCAATCCACTTTCATTGATTTTCAGTTCTGTAAGGTTAAGTACTATTATCCCCATTTCACAGATGAGAAAATTAAGGAGCACAGAGTTTAACAATGTGCCCGAGATCATGAAACTAGAATGGGAAAGTTGGGATTCTAAATGGTTTCTGCATGAATGGGTGCCTGGCATGTTCCTGCACCAGGGATTCTGTAAAATGCCTGTGTCAAATACGATGGCTTTCTACAATGGCTTTGGAGGGCAAAGACTAGAGTAGGTGATCTTTCACAGCCTCAGGCCAAGAAATCAGGGAGTTTCAGACGAGTCTTATATTCTTTTTTCACTCCAGCACCAAGGTCCAGTTTGAAAGTCACATATTGGAAGAAATCCCAAAGACCTTTCAGTTCAACCTCTCAGTTAATAATGGAGTCTCTGCAGCACCACCTGGAATCTCTATTTGCATTCCTGCAAGTGATAAAGAGCTCACACACTCCCAAATAACCCACTCAGAAAGTCCTGTGTGGTTTTTTCCCCCCCTTTTAGCTCCAAATGCTCATTCTTCTACCTGCAAGACCCTTGTGAGGCCCAGAGGTATCGAGCTGGTCTCTGCTGAGTCCTGCTGAGGAAGGAAGGAGGCTAAACTGCAAAGACAAGCTTGTGCCATGGAGCTACCCATTAAGTGTCTACTGCTGTTGTCGGAAGCCTAAAATAAGTGGTTGAACAATCACAAGAAGACATAAGGTGCCCAAACTCACCAGCAGAGCTTCCTAAAATATTTAAAGGACAGAAACACGCAACCAAAGAACAATCAGCCAAGAACTGTCCCAAGAACACCTCTGTGCTGACATTCCAAAATCTCTCTCTCCAGCTTCATCTCCCTTGAGCTGCAGACCCATATATTCAAAGGCTTTCTGAGCTTCCTGCCAATCCTATGCCTACCTCTGTTCCCATTTCCTGCTATCTACCTCCTGCCACTCAGTCACCTAAACTCAAAGCATGAGCGCCCTCCAGGTACCTCCTCTTTCCTCCCTTCCTCACCTCAATTAAACACCAAGTTTTATCCACTCTACTTTCTGAATGCACCTCAAACCGACCTTCGCCAGGTCATTGTTCTCTTTGGCCCAGATTACCTCAATGGTTTCAAACCGCCTCAGTCTCTCCTGCCTCAATCTATTCTCATGAGAGTTCCAAAGGACAAGTGACCTTCCCTGCTACTCTTAGAATAAATTCACCCCTCTCAAAAAAAAATGCATACAAGGGATCTGGTTCTTGCTTATCTTTCTGGTCTTATTTCTTGTCCCTTTACCCCTCACCTTTACTACTAGATTGGCTTTATTTATTTATTTATTGAGATGGGGTCTGGTCTTGAACTCTTGGGCTCAGATGATCCTCTTGCCTCTGCCTTCCAAGTAGCTAAGATGAAAGGTGGGCATCACTATGCCCAGCTAGACTGATCTTAAACTTCTCCCCAGATATTGGGCCCACTTGCTTCCTGGTTTTTGTCAAGTCATTTCCTCTACTGGAATACAATTTTTCTTCACCTAGCTAACTCCTACTGGTGATTCAGTTTTTGGCTTAAGTCACCTCTTTTAAAAAGTCTTCTTGTACCCCTAATCTGTTAGGTATCCTTCATTGCTACCCTAATACCTTACACTTATTCCCATTTAATACTTACCATACTGATTCTATAATCAACCTATCTACATACCTCTTCCATTTAGAGTATTTACTACATGCCAAACACCATACCAAGGATTTATATGGATTATGACATTTAATCTTAATGGAAATTCTAAGGTAGAGACTGTTATCATCCCTTTTGAAAGAAGGAGAAACCAAACTTCAGATCTTTGCGATAATTTCTGTAAGAAAGCGGCAGAGCAGAGATTTGAGTCAAATCTTTCTGGCCTCAGAGATCAAGCTCTTAGGCAAAGAAATTCTTCAAGCTGGTTCTCCCACAGAGCAAAGTTCACTACTCCAAGATCAGTCCACGCTCGAGTGCCTGGGCTGAAGGCAATGGAAAGTTACATGAATTGTGACTCCTAGCAGTAGGTGGGAATCTTTCAGGACCATGTAGCAGGTGGAAAGAGGCAGCAATGACCAAACCTTGGGATGACTTGAACCAGTTTTCTTTCTTAGAACACCTGGGACAAGACAGCAGGTAAAGTGAAGTGGAGGCAAAAAAGCACCATTTCCTCTATTCTGGATCTTTTTCTCCCTGCACTCCTTTTTGATATTTTTTTCCAAGCATAAGCACAGGCAGCATGACACTGTAACAGCAAATGCAGAAGCAAAAGCTGCCACCACACACTAGCATGTACCAGCAATGTGCCAAACTCCTTATAGGCTCTGCTGCATTTCATACTCATTTCAGTTCTTTATACAGATACTATTTCTCCCTTCCTACAGATGTGAAAACTAAGACTTAGAGTCCTTATATGGTTTGTTCCAGGATATATAGCTATTTTTTAAAAATATTTTTAGTTGTAGATGAACATGATACCTTTATTTTATTTATTTATTTTTACATGGTGCTGAGAATCAAATCCAGTGCCTCACCCATGCAAGGTAAGTGCTTCACAACTGAGCTACAACCTCAGCTCAGGACAGAGTTAGGATTCTAGTCCAGTGCTGTCTGGCCTTTCACTGCTTCTAGGATGCATACAATTCATCCTCAAAGCTTAGTAACATGCAGACTCCTGGGTAAAAAAAAACAGGTCTGAGGTGGGCCCTAAAAGTGTGTTCTTTTAACAAGTTGTCAGATGACTCTGATGCAGACCAGCCACTGAGAAACAATGTACAATGGCAATGTTTTCCCACTAGACTCAGAAAGTGGAATGGAGTTTGGGAAACACTGCTATGATACAATTCCTCCTAACCTCAGCCCACACTGGCCTCTCTTCTTCCTATCTCTGCTAAGTATGCAATGAAAAGAATTGTAAGTTTTAGCCCTGGTGTCCCATTCACTTGCTATGTGTGGCATTTAAGCCACTTAACCTCTTTGGGTTTGTTCCTTAGTGGTAAATTTGGGGTGATAATCTC
Source organism: Geosciurus inauris (assembly GCA_004024805.1). Lineage (NCBI taxonomy): Eukaryota > Metazoa > Chordata > Mammalia > Rodentia > Sciuridae > Geosciurus > Geosciurus inauris. The sequence continues at coordinate 43,836 of PVHX01001589.1, forward strand.
TGCATGACGCTAGGGCCTTCATGATAGGTGTAACGAAAGTCCAAATGCCCTGTAAACTGAACAGGGGTGCACTTCCTGGAATGATTCTTTCTACATCTTCTGGCGTGTCAGTTGAGCTTTATAATATCCCAGTGGACCTTGTTTTCCAATTTCTCTTGCATGAAATTTATCTCCTAAAGTACAATGTGATTTTGGACAACTCAGGACCCCTCTCTCAGACTGTTTCCTCCTCTGTAAAATGAGGGGACTGTTTGGAGGGCCTCCCAGGAATTACCTTCTTAGAGGTCTAGTAAAAATCAAAATACTAAAAGGCAACACGTTACACCTTGCTATGAGCCAAAGGCTTTAAGACCATCACCCCATTACTTTTTAAAACTGCTCTATGAGATAAATTAGATAATTTGGCCCTACTTTAGAGGAGGACCTTCTAAACCACCCTATTAACAATACCCTGCGACCCAACAAGGAATTTTGGCCACAGAATTACGTTATGGTGTTTTTGGCTGGTTTGAAGTGAACTGGCAAGTAAGGAAGAGGCGTTTGCAGACAGCCCAAGGTTCTGCCGTTGGCTCTACTGCCTAAGTACGTGATGACTTTAGATAAATTCTGTGTCTCCTCTGGGTTTCACTTTTCCTAAGTGCGAAACGGACATGTTGAGCTACGTCAGCGATCAAACCAGCTCACTTGTGGATCTTGGTACCACCACAATTTCTCCGGACTATTCTGAAGCAGTACGTGAGCTGGAAAGCCTGTATTTCTTATCCGACGCCCTAAATAATATCGAAGGAACCAAAGAGCTAAACGTCTTGTCAGCACGGAAGACTCCGCCCAGGGCGTCCACGAGAGCCTTGGGAAGGTGTGGAGCCCAGGACCGGCACAGACTGGATCTGTGGGGTCCGAGGTTCCCAAATCATCCCATGCGGGACTTCAGACGGGGCGGGACACGACCTCCCGGACTTGTAGTCCTGCGTGACGTGAGCTGGGTGCGACCTTCTCCTTCTCCCTCGCTCGAGGACTCGCTGAAGTGAACCTCAGCGTGGGGCGGCACGGACAAAGCCAGGAGAAAGAAGAGTCCAGGGCCCGGGACTGGGCTAGGCTGGGCTGGGCTGGGCTAGGCTGGGCTGGGCTGGGGCCCTACCTGCATTCGCGCACCCCTAGCACACTCACCTGCCCATACGGATAGCTGGCCATGGCGACTCTCACGTCATACGTTGGTGATGGGCGGGGCTTCCTGCCCTCAAAGCCGCCCCTTGCTGGGTCGCATCTGAATGGACAGCCAGATTGTCAATCGTCGGCAAAGTCGGCCGACGGAAGTGACGCTACAGAGCGGTGGGCGGGTGCTATTCGACTCAGCAGAACAGCTAAGAGACGGATAGAGGATTCCGGAACTCTCAGAAGTTGTACCGGCGGGCTTGTTTCTCCCTTTGCTGGCCAGAACTAGGTCCCAGGACTGAACAGGCCGGGATATTTAGTGAGAAGCCAGGGCTGGGTGTTGCCGCGGTGGCCATGTTATAACCTGGCAAATTGGACGCATGAGAGTGGCGTAGTTGCTGTCGTCACTCTCAAGTTCCCGCCCTAAGAGGGTCCAGACGGTTGCCTTGACTACAGGGAACCGAGGCCTCTAGGAAAGAGCAGAGGCGGTGGCGGAGGTACTCTTTGCTAGTGTCAAGACGCCGGTACCAGTTAGTACCCTTGAGGTGGTACACAGATCTGTGGTCTTTGGAGAAAACCTCAAACCGTAAGGGTAGGAAGAAAGGTCTTCATAAATGGGGAAACTGAGGTCCAGAAAAGCAGCGACTTACTTGCCCTACTTCACAGTGAGGTCGCGACAAAATGTGGCCTAGAATTGGGGTCAGGATGCCCAGATCTCAGCAAGGAAGTCTAAATTGGTCCCCTTGATAGGTCAAGTCCTTGTTCCTAAGTGATCTCAATATTATGTACTTGCCTCTTGGGGTTTAGGTCTGACACTTGTTTGCGTGCTTATTTGATTAAGTTCTTCCACGCAGACAAGGATTGTGTCTGGTTTTACCTGTCATTGTATCTGCAGTACCCACACTGTGCTTTTTATTTTATTTTTTATTTTTATTTTTTAATTTTTTAAAATATTTTCCACACTGTGCTTTTTAAATAAACAAATGTACAAATCAGGATTATGAGGTGTTACCTAGTCAGGCCCATCTTATCTAACTATCTATCCAGGCACTTTCCAAAACTGTGATGCTGATCATGTACTTGCCCACTGGACAGTCTGCAATGTGTACTTCTCATCCACACCTGCAAAATAAGCCCAATCTTTTCATCCTAGCACTCCGGGCCCTTCCTCTCTTTTCCAATCTTAGGTCTGTTCCACCTTCCTACGCCCAATTCCACTATTGAGCACTCTTGTTTTGATGTGAATATCTTGGTTTTATCACTTTCTAACTGTATGATCTTGGGCAGATGAATTTTTTCTTCTGAGTCTGTTTTCTCAGCTGTGAGAAACAAATATGTAAATTTGAAAATGAGCATATTGTCTCTGTCCAGACAAGGTCAAACCACTCCTTTCACCCAGATGGACTGCCCTCCCATCTCCAACCCTGGGTGTGTCTTAATTCCAATCCCCTTCTCTACCTAACCCTCCCATATTCCCCCCAGTTCCAGAGTTGGCCACTCTTGCCAGTCTGCCTTTGCACTTGGCACTGTCACTGTGCCATGTTCCAGCCTGCCTTGTGTAAGAGTTCTCTTTGATGTTTTCCTCAAAACCCATTCCTCTCCATCTCAGAAAATCCACCCAGTCTCTCAGGCCAAAAACCTAGGCTCGTTGTTTGTCTGTTTCTCCAAGCACTCCCTGATCTCCACTTGCTCTAGTTAAAAAAATATGCCATGTTTGCTCTTTTCTCCCTGTTTACACTATCATTCTAGTCCCGGACACCATCATCTGTAACCGGAATCACTACAATAGCCGCTTGACCAATGTCCCTCGTTTCACTCTTTCCCCTACACTCCATTGTCATAGGATAACCAGAATGATTGTTTTAAACTCTGAGTCAGATAATGTTATTACTTGTCTTAAACTCCTGAGGGTTTCCCATTACTCTTACAATAAAACCTAAACTAATCCTTACGACCTTCACGATCCCACATGACCTAGACCCTGCCTGTGTTACTGGCCTTATTGCCATTGTTTTTTCTCGGTTCACTCTTGCTCACCATCCCTGGAACACACTGAGCTCATTCCCACCTCCAGATCTTTGGTTTAGCCCTTCTGTCTGGAATATTATTCTCTTGACTTTCCACTGGTTGGATCTTCCTGGTCATCCAGGTTCAGTTGAAATATTACCTCAATGGAGGCCATTCCTTAATACCACATCTAAGGTACTCTGCTTCCCCACACACATTCCAGTCATCCATCATACCACTTTATCTTATTTTTTCATAATTGTCACTTGAATTGTCCTCTTTTAAGGTATACATGCATGTTGTAAGGTTTGCATGTGTATAGTAAGATTGTAATTTTTTTACTCGTTTCTGTTTCCAGCACCTAGAATAGGGCTTGGCTTGAATTCCATAAGCATTAATGGGTTTATTATCCTTATGTATTAAACATACCCCAGGTGTGAGAAATGGTTAGCACCATTTCTAATCATGTGTTTAATTTTCACCAGTCTTTTGAGTTAAGTACTATTACCCATTTATAATGCAGAGCTGAGGTTCACAGAGTCTAAGTGACTTCCTTAATATCAAAAGGATAAATGGACCCAGGTGCGGTGGCACATGCCAGTAATCCCAACAACTTGTAAGGCTGAGGCAGGAGGATCTGGAGTTAGAGGCTAGCCACAGCAACTTAGCAAGGTTCTAAACAGCTTAAGAAGACCCATCTTAAAATTTTTTAAAAAAGAGCTGGGCATGTGGCTCAGTGGTTGAGCAACCCTGGGTTCAATCCCCAGTAACCTCTCTCCCCAGAAAAATCTCAGAAAGAAGTTCTGAAGTATGGGGCTGAAGATGTAGGGGATATTTTCTCAGAAAGAGAATAGTGACACCTGGTCTGCAAACTGAGATAGCATGATGCATATACATTTATTCCACAAACACATTAGCCTATTGAGTTCCTACCACTTGCCAGGCTCTGTTTTAGGTGCTGAGGATTCACCACCTATGAGAATTCCTTGCCTCCATTCTCTCTGCCAAGCAAAAGGCTTAGTAGAACTTTCTTTGGGGGCCAGGGGCAGCCAAGTCTTCTCTCAGGCAGTCAGAAGTCAGACACCAGCCAAAAGCAACATCCAGGACTGTGCCTCTGAGGACCTGCAGCAGGCCCAGGTGTGTTTATTTTGGAGGGAGCTGGATGAAAGAGAGATCAGGATCTTCCAAAGATTGAAAAACAATCAACTCATTTCCAAAACCTCAACTACCTGAGGCAGACAGAAGTGGGTGAGGGTGTTCCTGTTATTGTTTCAGTTTCAGCCAAAGGGGAAGCATGGGTTTCATCCCTTTTTAGAGCACAGAGTACCTTCTGGAGTTCATGGAAGCTCTGCGGTTGACCCACCAGAGGTGAGGCAGAATTTGGTAATGGAAGGCTATCCATTGGAAAATATCACCTCCCCAAGAGATGTCCTCCCCTGTTGCCTCCTGGCTGGGTTCCACATGCCTGTATGGCTTATTGAAAAGGAGTGTCAGCACCCATCTAATTATTATGGAATTAATTCTTTGTACTCCAACTAGATCCAGTTCTGAAACTTAAGTTCCAGTTGGATTTTGTGGATTGGAGGGTGATTTTCAGCTTCCCACAGAAACAAATGAAAAATGAGAACAACAGATGAGGTGGTTTGGTTACATTCTCCTTCCATTGTGGGATCATAAAGAGAGCACATTGATATATTCTATTCCCATAAAAGATTCAGGACAGCAACAACCAAGATCTAATCTTGTAAGGGGTTCACAAAGCACATGTGAAGGAGTCTAGTTAGATTCTGTTGAATTATGGTGACAGAAGAAAATATTAGGCAAAGAGAAATATTTAAATTCCAGAAAGCATTGAATTTGGGATTTTTCTCTGCAGAATAAATATGCAACAGCTTTTTCTCCATCTTACAGAACAGAGGCTTTCTCAAATTAAGGACCTTCCAGTTAATTCTTCACATTGCCATCAGCAAACTCCCCATCAGGCAAACCAGATTCAGCATACCTTTGTGTAGTACCCATCAGTGGCTTTCCCCTGTGAACACACAGCAGGACAACCATATTCTGTGTCCCATCACCCAGCCTGCTGTGCTCAGTCATCTCTGGACCTTGACACATGCTGTTCCCTCTGCTTGGACCCATTTCTCTCTGCCTAGACACAGATAGGTCCCCCAAGCAATGCATACCCCTGCCCCACCATCCCGCTTTGTCTTCTCTCCCTGTAGACACTGTGGGGGCAGGAAACATATGTGTCTAGTTTGCCTTCAGATCCCCAGAGCCTAGTACATTTCCTGGTACAAGTAGGAAGAGGAAATGGACTCTTCAAATTAGAATTTGTCAATCTAAATGATCTTTGTGTTGCCTTAAAAGCCTGAAATAGACTAACAAAAGAAGATGGAAGAATAACAGGGTAGGAATGTGCAGAAGCTGCCTAAGAGAAGCAGAAGGCATGTACCCCTCCTTCTTTTCCCTTCAGCTTATCCAGCTCTTGAACTGATGAGCAATATCCACAGATTTTTTTTGCTGACCACAGAAGAAGAGACTATAAAATTCAGCTTCCCATCTGGTTCTTCATGGTCCAAGAAAATACAGCAATTTCAAACTCCGGGGAGACAAGCACTCAAATCATGAAAGCTTAAACCTAGCCTGTCGTAGAGTCCCCAAAGAGTAGCATGAATTTGACTCAGGAAGAAAAGCAAAGGAAACATCATTTACTTTATAAGGATCGATCCCCTGGAGACCCTCAAAGGGGATGAGTTTGATGTTTCCTTATGGCAATTTCCCCCTCTGGCCTTCAGAGCCAGCCTGCTCAATTCAACAGCTGGCCCTTGCTTCTCTCTCTTTCTACTCACGCCAACACGCTCCCAATCTTGAGTCCCATCATCAGTTCACTTCGCAGACGGGGCTGAGAGTGGAGGCTGGCTTTCTAGTGGGAGTGATTTAACATCTGTCCTCATCCACTGTCCAAACCCTGGCTGCTACTTCAATGCAAAGATGATGTATTTGCTTTTTAATGTTTTCTGTTAGAACCAGGCTTAACTGAGAATTGCTGGTGAGAGATGAAAAAAGAATCAACTCCTTCTCTATCTAAAAACAGCATACGAGGCGCTCAGGCATGCTCCTGAGTCTGCCTGATTTCATTCCTTTGGCCACGGGCACACCTTTGTCCCTGACAGGAGGAAAAAAAAATAGGGCAAATGTTCTGAAAAGCCATCCATAGGTTGGTCTCCTGGAATTTGGGGCCCAACCAGAGAAGGGAATACTCAGAAATGTGCGGGCAATGCCAGCTCTGGAGAAGTTTGACAGCCGGTTTGAGGGCTTCAGACAGTTTGGATAAACATCTAGATTTTGAGTGCATTTCTGAACCTGCTCTGTGATCCCTTTGAAGTTTATCCAAGTTGAATAAACCTTCCCCAAATCTGAGGCTAGTACAAAGGCTTTCTTTGGAAGTCCCCCTGGCCGTGCCCTGTTGCTTTCTCACAGGGCAGTCACAGCCCATTACAACAAGCGATCTGAAAAGTAGAGGAGGAGGAAGCTTGAGACAGAATGCTTTCTGTAATGTTCAGTTCACTCTTTTTTCCTTCCTATCCTTTTTACATACGGAGAAGGAGACAGCAGATGGGTCACCAAACCCCCATTGGACTTTGAGGACCACAAGCTTAGATCTGATCGTGGCTTGCCCGTGACCCTTTCTCACTGATCCAACCTGGCTGTCTCTGAAGCCCTAGGCTAAGATGTACAGGAAAAGCACCACACATGTTCAAATAACAAAAGATGCCATTTGTAGTCCAGGAAGTCATTGCCTGCAGCTGGAGAGCTGGTGACAGAGCCATGCATGGTGCGGGCGGGAGGTTCCATCTCATTTCCCCCAGAAGCAGTCCCTGGTTGCCTAGGCAGGAGCTAGAACCTATCTTTTCTCCTGTTGGCCCAGGTTTTCTAATCACAGAATTACTGGAGCATGGAGAAGAGCCCTTGTGCTTGGAAGGGTTTCCAGGTGGATGAACACACTCAGCACTGGGTGGAACCTCCCAAGATACCAGCTGGATCAGCTTTGGGTCACACTTAGGAAGTGAGGAGGGTGGGCAAGGATGCGTGGGGTACCAAAGACTGGTTTCTTTAGGAAAGAAACAGGGAGGGTCCTTTACAAGCTGGAAGTGGGGTCTCTAAACCTGCTTTTGGTTCCCTTGTGAGGAAAGACTGAGCAAATCGCCAGCTTGGAGCAAGTGTGCCATGGAGGATAAGACCCAGGCCTGGAGGACCAAAGGATGAATCAGAAGCTTCTGGAGAGGGAAATTAAGCTGGGGGCATCCGATACAACAGCACCTCACAACGCCTCTGGCTGACCATGGACAGTGAAGTCTTTGTGGCTCTGGGACCAAGTGAGAAAAGGAGGACGACAGGGCAATGTGGCTGCAGCACCAGGGGGATCCCACTGTAAGTGGATTGCAGATAGTTTTATTTCTTTATTGTTAAAAAAATATTAACAGCAATTAACAATAACAACATCAACCACACAAACATTCACAACCTATCACAGAGTCCTGAAAGCTTTGGCCATTTATTCCCATTGGAGTCCTTCATCTCATGGCAGGCGATCACTTCAGCCAAAAGGCCCCTTCATGTTCTTCATGGGTGGGTACTGCTGCTCTATTGGCATGGCCCCAAAGCAGTCTGAGGGGTTGCAGTGGCCAGCCTTGCCTGGCTGTCCCATAGGACCTGGGGGACCAGGGATGCCAGGAATGCCTTGCTGGCCCATCGGCCCAGTTGCACCCATCTTGCCATAGCCTGGAGGCCCTTGAGGACCTAGGGAGGGAAGTCACAGAAGGGATATCAGATCATAAGGAAAGAAGAAATAATGGTAATATTTACATTCGATGCATGTTTGTCAGGTTACAACCTGTCTTCTTGAAGACCTGATCTGATCCTCACATTGATATAACAAGGATAACCATACCACTGGCTCATTTTATCGAGAGCTTCTGTAACCATGCATGAGGTTAGTTGATTTTTATGCATTAGTATGCCCTGAATCTGCACAATAGTTCCTTGAGGAACTATTACCTCATTTTGTGGATGAAGACACAGGCTCAGAGAGGTTGCACTTCAGGTTAAGTAATAGAGTTGGTCATCAGGCTTTGGCTATCCTCTTGCAGGATATACAGCCATGCATGTATTTTTGAAAGCGACCCTGAGGACTTAAGTGACCTCTTCAAGATTACACAGCCAGTAAGATGCCAAGCAAGACTTGTACTTGGGTTCCTAGCCCTCACCGTGTACATCATGCTAGCTCAGCTTAGAACTAAGGGGTAGACGCTGGGTCTTTCCACTGCTAGCAGAGTGTCTTAACATGGTGACATTGCTATAAATGGTGGATGATTGGCCTGTAGATATTTGGAGTTCTACACACTTGTTATTGAAGGAACTTTAAGAAATGGGATCTCTGCTGCTCTGGATTCCTGGTCTCAAATGCTGGATTTTCCTACCTGGGGGACCGGGGAGACCATTTTCTCCGGCAACGCCAATACCAATGTCTCCCTTTTCACCTTTGGTACCAGGCATTCCTGGACAAAAGAAATAAGAAGTCTTATCTCTGAGCAGAAAAATCACATATTACTTGAAGCACACATACAAATACCATATTCACAACAGACTTCATGTAATGCTCAGGCAAGCCCCCAAAGAGCTGCATGTCCCATGGGGAACCAGAGGGCAGAACTACCTCTCATTCCTGGCAAACCCTGTCGTCCTTCTCTGCCAATCTGACCAGGAAGTCCAGGTGATCCTGGAGCACCTGGCCGGCCCGGAGCACCATCCTTCCCTGGTGGCCCTGGCCGTCCAGGAGCTGCTGCCATCTCCACGGGAAACTGCATCCTGGAGGTGTAGTAAGCCATTCGCTCTGTAAGGAAGGAAAGGGACTCAGAATGACCACAAATGCTATAGACATGCCACCAGGATGGAATGGCCTTTCTCCAAAGGACATCAGGACAAGGAACATAGGGATTGGTCCCATATCTTTGGGGAGCACAGATCTGATTTCAGCATCTACTTCTCCAATACCCTTCACTGGCTCACTGCTAGCTTCAAAATAAGTCAACTCCTTGCTCTGCATGCAGTCTCCTTCCCAAGCAGGATGCCCAGCCCCTCCAGCACAGGGTGCACATTTCCCTCAGTTCCCAGCACATCAACGTTGGATGAAAAGTTAAAATAAACCACGGCAGCCATCTCTCAATTGCTGCTTGCCCCTCTGTTTAGGGATCATTCCCTGTAGGTTCATTTGAAATCAATTTTCTCATTGGCCACCTTGATCAAGTGGAGATCAGGAGGGCAGGAGGGAATCCTTTTAGCTCTGAACAGAGCAGGTAACAAAGAAGGCCTTATGGATAATTGAGCAATGCCTGTTACCCCTTTGGCCTGTAAGTGTGTAGGGGGTGGGAGGGGAGGACATTGAAGCTTTAAGGAAAAGGAGGCCACAGCTGGGTGGAGAAGTAGCTGGGAAGGGCAAATGGCACCCACTGCCACCCAGCCAGCTGCCACTTACCATCAAACATTTTAATGATCTCTTGTCTGATGAACCTCTTGATTTCATCATAATTCACCATGTCCCCCTGATGGAAGAGAAGAAAACCTGCCTCAATTTTGTACTCTCCCCTGAGAGCAGCCTTTATGGAAATAAAGGAGGGTCAAGGTCCAGGATCCTCCCACAGATTTTAAATCCAAAGTACTACCTTTCCTGAGATGGTATAATGCACTTTGTGCTGAGGATAGTTGGCTGGGAGAGGGACCTGTCATCCCCATCCTCCCCATGCAGTTAGGAATTACCTATACGGGAGTCATTCTCTTTCCTGCAGAATATCAGCAAGAGCTTCAAAATGACCTGTGCTCCATCCCCCATGCCTGCTCTGTGGAACAGTGCCCATGACTGCCAGCCTGTCCTTACCATGGAGCCAGGCACACCGGGCAATCCAGGGCTTCCCGCAGGACCTGGAGAGCCAGGATGGCCCCTCTCTCCTGCAGGACCTGGTGGCCCAACAGGCCCCATCGAGCCACTCTTGCCAGGTCCACCAGGCATGCCAGATCTTCCCTTCTCTCCTGCCTGGCCCTTCTGTCCAGCAGGTCCTGGATCACCCTAAGAGAAGAGGAAATCATAGTCCAGCATTACTAGTCACCATCAAGACTGTGTCACAATGTCTCAGCAATCTACTCCTTCTTCTCCATGTTCCTTCCAGGTCTCTAGCATCTCCCCCTGGACTGTGGCCTCAGCGCTACAGGTTACCCCGCCTCACTGTTGCCAGAGCAGTCTTTCTAGAAATCAGTTCTCATGGTGTTACTCCCTGCTTAGAGATCCCGATGGCTCCCAACTGCACTCAGTATAAAGACCACACTTCCCTGCCAGGAACTCAAGGCCATTGATGACATGGTCCTGGTCTCACCTTCCTCAGCCTCATCTCCCTGCCCTCTAGCTCCAGCCAGCCCTGACTGGTTGTAATTCTCTGATTCTGCCACACCAAGTCCTTCCTGCCTGGACGCCCTCCCTCATCCCTACCCAGGGCACCCCTCCTCCCCAGCTGAGATGCTCCTGTTCTTTACATGGCCTTTCTCAGCCCCAGATCCCACAGTGCTATGTCCAGTCTTTTATAAAACTTGCCCTACTCTAGTGTCAGCATGGCTGGACTCCAGGGAGCGCCATTGTTCAGGGACCTCTTTTTATCCCAGGCCAGGAAAGGGGGCCTGGATATGAAAGCAAGTGATGCTATGGAATGAACAGAGATTTCCATCCCCTGCCACAGCGAAGAACCCTGGAATAGCCCCATGTGAGGCGTACTCAGACGTGCCACTGCTCCAAGTTCTGCCCACTGGCCTTCCCATGTCCCTTTTGTAGCTCACATCATAGCTTACAGCTGGGCTTGATTGATACATGAGCATCTCCTCTCAAACCCAGCCAGTGCCCACTCACCTTTGGACCAGGAGGTCCATAGAGTCCCTGTTTTCCAGGGGGTCCCTAGAAGAAAACGAAAGTCAGGGGTCAAATCTATGCAGCATCTCTGAGACCTCTGGGGAGGTCAGTGCAGTGAAAAGACCATCTTCATTGGCCCCAGGCCCCAGGCTGCATCTAGCTGGACTCTGTAAGAAGAGATGACAGCCTTTCTGCCAACAGAGGGGCTGACAGCTGGAAGGGAGAATGATGTCCCTTGTGGCATGGCCTTGTTTGGTCCTGTTAGCCGGGTCCCTCATCACAGATGAAAAGAAGTGAAGAGAAGTCAGGATGAGAGGACAGTGTGCATAAATGGAGGGCCTGGCAAGATCTGGTGCCCAGGGAACACTGTTATCATTACTGTCTCTTTTTGACCAGCTATAGGGTTAAAAAAAAAATTGCATAAAACAAGACTCACTGCCATCCTTGTCCTTGTCCCCTAGTCTCTAGTTCCTCTCCCCCAGGGCCACAAGAATTACCAGTTTCCTGTATACAGTCATCCCTCTGAATCCACAGGGGACTATTTCAGGACCCCTACGGGCACCAAAATCTGTGGAAACTCAAAAGTCTCTTGTATATGATGGTGTAGTATTTGCACAAAACCTATGCACATCCGCCTATGTAGTTTAAATCTTCTCTAGATTACTTATAATACTAAGACAATGTCAATGCTGTGTAAATTCTGGGATACTGTAATGTTTAGGGAATAATGACAAGGAAAAATCTATATATATTCAGTCCAGCAATTTTTTTTCTGAATATTTTAATCTGCAGTTAGTTGAATCCACAGACATGGAACCTGCAGATGTGGAGATGGTCTGCACATGCAGGGAGTGCTTACTGAATGACTAAGGAGGGACCAGGGCAAGCTGAGAACCAAGAAAGCCACGTAGCATTCCCAGGGGTGAAGGAGACAGCATGACAGTACCTCTTTGCCGGCTGCGCCGTCCGCACCAGGTTCACCCTGGGAAGTAGAGAGCAGTGGAGATGTCATAAGCTGTGACCCAGTTTAGCCCTGCATGCCTCATCTTGCCCACCAGGCACACGCAGCCCCACCAAGAGATGCTAGTCCTGCAGCCCTCACCCTCTGATGCCCCCACACTCCAGCCTGATCTGGGAGCCCACATTGATGACTCCCAGCTGTCTCCTTGACTGAGCTCTGCAAAGGAAGAACAGACTGTGCCTCTTCGCTTGGGATCCCAGCACCGTGCATGCTCCCTGCCTCTGAGTGTGTGTTAAATGTTTGCTGAAGGAACACATGAACTGTGAGCCTCTGTCCTCAGTGAGATTTGCCAGGATGTGCCTGAGCCAGCTCCCTTCCAACAATAGGAGAGGCTGCCCACCCCCCGCCTATCTGCCTTCTGGTGGGCTGCTGGCTAGGAAGAATCTGTGACTGCCCAGCAAGTAGTAGAGTTGCCCAGGGGATCCAAGAGCTCTTGAGGGAAGGACCTGCCCAGTGTCCTTGGCAAGAATCAGAATGAGCAGCAGAGGCCATTTAGGCTCTCCTGGCACATGGGCTGACTGACCCACCTCTGCACCAACTGGAGTCATCCACCCCATCCCAGCCACCAATCCCAGGGTCATTGCTAGTTGCTCCCTGGAGAAGAGCCCACATGGTGGAAAGGATTTGATGAGGGCTAGGAGACCTGGGTCTCTGTCTCTTGGAAGGCTTTTCAACCCGGAGACTAGCAATCAGTTCCACCTGATGTGGTTCACTTTGGATATTTGCAGACTGGCTAGGACTCAAGTAGATTGGGGCTCAAGTCACAGCTTTTCCACTGCACGTGACTCTGAGCAACCTGCTTAGCCTGGCTGAGGCTTGGTTTCCTCATCCGTAACACGGGGCCAACCAGATCTACTAAGTGGGGCTGCCATACAGATTAAGACAAAATGGCATGGAGCACTGAGCTCACCATTCAGCACGTAGTCAGTGACCAGTATAGCATCACTGGGTGCTAAACGTGAGCTGAGGCCACATTGTGGTTTCTGAGGAGCTCAGAAAGTTACAGTAATAGCACTGCATTCTGGTTTCCTGACATTTTCAAAGACTTTCTGTGGTTACTGGCAAGCGTCCCTGGGGTGAGGGCAGGGGTAGAATTCACTGATACCTCATTGAGGTATCTGCATGAGGTCGGTGGTGCATCACCAGAAGCAGTGACCTGTGTGCAACTGGCCCAGCACTGGCTGGCCAGGCCTGTCATTCCCAGTGTGCAGTTATCTCAGGCATGGGCTCCGTGCTGTGGTCCTGCTGTGCTAACGCCTCTCCTCCCCTGGAGATCCCAGGTGTGCAGAGCTGAGCCCAACTGGCAAAGTCAGCTGACCCTTTTCTCTGGCCTGTGCTATAAGATAAGGGATCTTACCGGAGGACCAGGGTGTCCAGGTGGGCCAGGCTGACCTGGGAGGCCCACCAGGCCCCTTTCTCCAGTGGCTCCTCGGTCTCCTTTCAGGCCCTAGAGAATAGGAAGGAGAATGATGGGTAGGGGTAGAAGTGGACCCCTCCAAGCCAGAGGCAGACACCCATCAGGTACCAGGGACCATGTCCCCACATGAGGAGGGGGCACTGCCTAAATTTGCAGCAGGGCCCTGGGATGGCCTCCAGTCTTTGAAGGCCTAGCTCCATCCCAGAGTGGGGATCTTTGGAGGTAGGTAAGGCAGATGGCAGAAGAGGGGATGGAGACAAACTGTTTTCCATCATGCTGGATGCCTCCAGAAGGAATCCACAGCTGAGCAGGACAACACTCCTGGGAGGGAGGAAGGACGGGAAGTGTCACTCACCACTGCAGAGATCCCAGCTGGACCGGGCTGGCCTGGAGGCCCTGGAGGTCCCTAAAGAGAAGTGAGTCAGTGGGATGGAAACAGGCTGTCATGATGAGGGGCAGAGGGCTGAAAGCAGGAGCAGGCTCTTCCTGAAACCCTTCCTTCCCTCCTGCTCCTGCACTTGATCTTCTGACAGAAGATCTGTATCCAGAGCTAGGCTTGGGGGTCCTGAGCACACAGGACCCTCACAGCTAATGCCCACTGAGTGGTACACCTGGTAGCCATAGCCAGAGACCAGGTGCAAAGGGCAAAGGGTCAAAAGAATGAACTACTGGCCTGGTGTCTTCTGAGACCCCTGCTTCCCTAAAGGCAGCCCACTTCCTGATATTCTAAGGAGGAGGGAAGACCAGGAGCTGTGGGTCTATATAGCAAGGGGCGGGAGGGGGGGTTCAGCACCAATCCAACACACACACAGAGAAGCTCAGTAGTCAGGCACTCAAGCCCGTCTCCTGGTCCCCTCTAACCCTGGGACGGTGAGACTCCAAACCCCAGGAATGCTCCCTCCTGCTGGGCTGTCCCATCTCTGATGGCCCACATTTTTGTCTCTGAGGCACAGCTCAAATGTCACCTCTCTGATCAGAGCGGCACCTTCTCTGAACCCCAGGGCACTCAGTTCTCTCAGTACCTCCTCCACACTCCCAGGTAGAAATTTCCAGAAGCCATGGCCTCTGTTCCACTCATCTAAGACTCCTGGGATAGAAATGTCCAGCACTGAAATTGTCATACAGTAAGGGACCTGGGATGCACATAACAGGGGCAAGAGGAGGAGCCCTGCACCTCCTCACCCCATCCTCAGCCCCCTGAGTCTCCACTGGGGCCACAATACAGAGTGTGAGACTCCTTTCATCTGTAATGTGAGGAGGAACCAGTTTAGATTTGGGGTCCCCAGTAAAGGACTTCTGGACCATTTTAGGTACATTAAAACATAGAAGGGAGCCAGGCGCGGTGGCTCATGCTTGTAATCCCAGCACTTTGGGAGGCTGAGACAGGAGAATCGAGAGTTCAAAGCTAGCCTCAGCAAGGGCGAGGCACTAAGCAACTCAGTGAGACCCTGTCTCTACATAAAACACACACAAAAAAATAGGGCTGGGGATGTGGCTCAGTGGTTGAATACCCCTGAGTTCAATCCCTGGTACCAAAAAAAAAAAAATAGAAGGGGACTTGAGAGTTCCTTTTTTTTTTTTTTTTTTTTGTTATGAACTATTTTTAACATTTCCAAAAGCCTCCTGGGAATTATGCAGCCAGCACAACAGGGCTGCAACAAATGCCAGTGTCTTCACTTTCTCTGGAGCCCTATCAGCTTGGTGCCGTCACACTGATCAAAGGCACCAACTGGCAGCTGTCTGTGCTACTGATGAGTAAAGTAGATGGGAAATTCATTATTGCTTAATAAATATCCAAGTCTCCCCATCTCAGTAAACACACCACCTACTTACCTCAGGCAGGCCAAATGTGGGAGTTGGCCTTAATTGCTCTTTCTACTATTACACCCTTCCCCTGCCCCACACCTCCACCTCCAAGCACACCCTAGATCCATCCTGAGTCCCCTCTCCACTACAACCGCCCATCCACCACTTCCCTGCATGTCTTTCCCACACTCCTGATGGTGCTTCTGAGGGCCTCCAGCATGTCACGGCGTCCTTCTCAAGGCCCAGCTTTCTGACCCCACTCATACCCTTCTCAAATGGGACTCCAGCTGTGCAGACCTCCCAGGGTTCCTCTGACACACGCTGCTTTGGCCCTGTGCATCAGCAGACCCCTCTGGCTCGGGCTCTTCCCCTGGACTTCTCATGGCTGACTCCTCCTTTTATTTAGGTCTCAGCTTGAATGTCACTTCTCTAGTAAGTATTGCTCCAAAGGCAGCTCCTGGTCCCTCTCTGTAACATCACCTCTGCCTGATGCTTTTGCACTAGACTAGCACCTGCCTGGAAGCGCCATGAGATCGGGGGGCCTGTCTGTCTTGCTCACTGCTGTCGCCCCAATGCTTGGAACAATGCCTGGCAGGAAGCAGGTGCTCAATAATTATTTGTTGACTAACTGATTGCCCTTTTGTTAAGTGGACATGGGTATGCCCAGAAAGCAAGAGGTGAAGAGCTTGGGAACTGCTGAATTGAGAGAGCCCGAAGCCCCTTGTAGCTCTGTATGTCTAGGGAAGCTCCCTTTCAGGCCATGGGTGGCTTGTCCACCACCACCCACGATGGCTTCCTAACACTCCTAGTGGCAGAGACAAAAACCGTTTAACTCACAATGTGGCCAGGAGGGCCAGGTCGTCCTTGGGGTCCCATGGCACCAGGTTCACCCTGTTGAAGTCAGAGAAAAAAGATGATATGGACACAGACTTCCTGGCACACCTGTGGCTACTTAGGTGGGAAAGGGGGTGAGCAGGGAGTAGGTGGGAATGCCAATGGTCAGAGGAGCATGCTTTCCTTTTAGGTGAGTGGCCCAGCCATTTCTTGGGAGGAGGCCAGTTATAACCCTTGAGAGGGAGAAAGCTGGAGATGTACAGTGTTGGGTGAAACTCTGCCCCAGAAGGCCAGGAGAGACGGCAGCCACTTTGGCCATGAGTGGCAGGAAGTGGCTGCATCCAGATTCAGAGAGCCTGCATGAAACAGCAGTGTGCACAGATGCCACCTTACCTCCGCGCCGGGCCGGCCACTGCTACCAGGGGGCCCTGGTTGGCCACAGTCACCCTAGAAGAGAAAGGGCATCCAGAGCTTGGGAACCCCACTCCAAATGGACCCTACATCAAAAGCACCGCCATCTACCCTAGCTCCAGCCAGAGGTTGGTGCCCTCAGGCCAGAAGGTGGCAAAGCTCTGACACAGCCTGCTAGGCCTGGGGGCCCCAGGAGGCTCGGAAGCTGGAGTGACATCTCTGCCAGGGAGTCCGTGGCATCTACCCCCCGGCATGCTGCCATGTTGGCTTGCAGCAGGCCTGAGGACAGCAGAGACTTGTTCTGCAGAAGTCACCCTTACCTTAGGTCCTGGGAGGCCAGGGTGTCCAGTTTTCCCCTTGAAACCCTGGAAGAAAAAGCAGGGAGCTATCATGTCCCTCACCTCCAAGAGCTTCCTTCCTCTGGTTAAACAAAGGGAACCAATCCAGTCATGACTTGGTGAGTAGGATCTGGAGGATGGCAGCTGCCACCCACTCAGGCTGAGGCTGCAGCTGCTCAGCTCCTTCCTGCAGCTTAACTTACCGGGGGTCCCATGAGTCCGGGAGGGCCAGCAGAACCAGGGTCCCCCTAGGGAAAGAGACCAGAGCATTGAGGCAGGGGTTTTGTCCAGTCTGTATCCAACTCATTCGCCATTGCTGTCCCTCCTCTGTCCCTCCCCTGGCCATCTCAGGATGGTGGCAATGTCGTGTGGGGCAGGGGAGGAATCTGAACCTGGCTCAGTGTCTCCCTGGCTGTGGGCCCTGAGTGAATCCCAGGCCTCTCTGGGCCTTAGTTGTTCTTCTTTTGGGTACAGTAGGGGGCAGGGTGATCTGGATGTTCTGCCCTTTGCCATGGTCCCACCCCCAGCAAGACCCACCCAAGGCGACCTGGCTTGCTCAAGGCCTTCCGTGTCTGCAGCTGGATTCTCTCTGAAAGCTAGCCTGGTTTCTTTAGTGGCCAGAGTTTCTGGATATAAAATGTCACTGACCTGCCTTTGGTGAGCCCCAGCTTGCCTAGCGTTGTTAAGGCCACTGTGAGAACTGGGAAACCAGGGGCTCTGGTGCCACCGGGGAGGGTGCAACCGGAGAGAGCAAGGGAGGAGTGGACATCCCCTGACGAAGGCGAGGGGCCACTTCCGTTCCCTTCACCAGGGCTCCCTTGGCTT
>PVHX01001589.1:61697-75348 GCA_004024805.1 Geosciurus inauris
TCACCATCCACACACCACACACACACACACACACACACCACACACACACACACACACACACACACACACACACACACTTGCACGCGTGCATACACTCCTCTCCTCCAGGCTGAGGGCACACACTTACCTGAATCCCAGGGGGTCCTGGTGGCCCAGGGGAACCCGGCAAGCCTGCTGGGCCTCGAATCCCTTCACTGCCCTAGAAAGTAGCACCCCAACAGTCAGCAGGGCCTGACCCCACCCATGGAGACTAGGCCTGGGCCCAGGGTTCAGGGACCTCTGGCTTCTAGTCCTCATGCTGTTTTGACCTAACTGCTACGTTCTGCATCCAGGAGAAAGACGAAGATTTGGAAGTGGTCACACACCTACCGACCAGGGTCTCAGCCTGCATGATGGCACGGCAGGAGAGGAGGCTGGAGGAGTCACGGTCTGACTGAAGGGCCCTGAATGCCATTCTAAACTTCATAAGATACACAAGTGGTTTTCAAAGTGTACTTCTCAGAGCCCTGGAGGTCCTGGGGGAACTTGAAAGCTGAGGAATGAAGTGGGGACCCAGAGGGTAGGACTCCAGGTCCCTAGCCTTGTCTCAGCCACAGCAGCTCCGATTCTGTTTTATCAATTAAGGTTTGAGGTGAACTTTTGCGTGGAAAAAGGCTCAGGGACTACAAAATTAAGTCTCAAAAGTCTGCAAGAGGCACTGGGGAGCCATTGACGGTTCAGAGCAGGGAAGTGAAAAGGACAGCTGTGTGAATTGGAATGTCTACTGAAGAAAGAGAAGGTGGCGAGAGGCTTAGAGGGAAGGTCCGCTGCGCTCCCCAGTGGGGAGAGGGTGGTGTCTTGGGGTGGCTGTGGGGGTTGCCCAGCTGAGGAGAGAAAAGCTCTTGGGGGGCATTGCAATGCCACAAGTCACCGGAAGGGGTCAGCACAGCCCAAGTCAATGTCAGACCCCACTGCGAGTTAAGACAGAACTACTGGCCAGAGTTTGGGATTCTCTGCAGTGACCAGCCTGGGCAGGGGCTGCCACCTGGGTCCTCCACAGAGAAGGGAGCTGAAGGGAGCTGTTATTTCCACTGCCCCAACCTTGACTGATGGGCACTGGCTCGGGGAGGTCAGGAGGGGATCAAGGCCTCTCCTGAGCTGGGGGCGGGTGGGGGGAGTCTCAGTGCTGCTTTTAACACGCTATGTGCCCTGGGCTGCCCCTTGCTATTGGGTCTTTCCTCGCCTGTACAGTGAGAGGTTGACTTTGTGGTTTCAAAGGACAAAGGTTCTCGAGGCTGAAGGTCTCTTGCCCTCCCTCTGGGCCCCAGCCCCCACTCCAAGCTCAGAAGTCAATCTTGGGGCCACTTACACCACCCACCCAGCATGTCACATGGAGGGAGCCAAAAGCGGGGTGACACAGGGATATAAGCCCCAAACCACAGCAGAGCTATATCTCCAAAATTCATCAAGCCAAACTAAGAAGTAGCCAGTGTGAGGATCCCCAGGCTGCCCCCACACTTGTCAACAGGCCACTTCTGCCCTCTCTGGGTCCTTGGGGACAACCCAAGCATGGCTGCCTGAGGGAGAGGTCCACACCCCCTCCAGACTGGTGTCCTCTTCCAGGGCTTCCTGGTCTCAGATGTGCTTCCCCCTCTGAGGAGAAGCAGCTGGCCCAGATGGCCCGACACATTCCAGGCGTCCGCTGCTCCCATACCCTCTGCCTCCTCCCCACCTTCCACCAGCCTTTCCCCTCTCCCAGCAGATGGGAGCCAGGGTTGCTCAGAGGCCAGTGGGTATGCTGGGCCCAGGGTCATCTAAGGACCATTGGCCTGCCACAGCCTCTGTTCCGTCCAGCGATCACAGGCTCTAATGCCATGAACTTTGTCTTTGAACTTCCCCAGGGCCTGATGTGAGGGGTGGGACAGGGGCATGGAGGCTACAGGGCTCAGATCCATGACTGGCCACCCTGGGGTCCTGCTCACCTTCTCTGCTTGGGGGCCAGGTGGGCCAGGTGCTCCAGCTTTGCCTGGGAATCCAGGGGGGCCCTGTATTAACAAAGAAGCAGGCAGGGGTGAAAGCGAGGCTACGGTGAGTAGCACCCCTTCTTTCTTCCTCCCTTGCGTGCGCATCTTACTATTGTTAAGGGATGGATTTTGACTTCCTAGAAACACCATCCAGTGCTTATTACGTCTGCCTGGCCTGCTGGGCCCACCCAGGAGGCCCCATCTCCAGGTCTTGCTTCCTGGAATCAGGCCTGGCCACCCAGGCTGCTTCTCCCCTGCCTCTTCCTCCCCTCCCCAGGCCCAGCCTGGTCAGGCCTGCCCTTCCCCTCCCGATGAGACTGAGACGAGACCGCAGCAGACAGAGCGGCTCTGTGTCTTCACTCACCGGCGGGCCTGGGAAGCCTGGCTGGCCTTGAAATCCCTAGGAAAAGAAGCAAGGGACAGTGTGCCATGTCACTCCTCTCTCTGCCTGGCTGTCCAGGTGGAAAGAGTGACAGGGTGAGGCGGCCTGAAGCCCATGGGCCAGCAGGTGAGCCTCGGGGAGGACCAGTACTGTCCCTGCACCCCAGCCAGGTCCCAGTCCTCACTTACCTGGTCTCCCTTTTCACCTGAGTTCCCTTGGGGTCCTCGCTCTCCTCGGGGACCCTGTCATCACAGAGAAAAATGAAGTTGGAATCCCGATCTTCCTGTCCTCAGACCCCAGGGTGAGCCAGGCAGGGTCCATGTCCACATCTCCCAGCCCCCTCCCTCACTCACAGCTGGGCCTGGGGGACCTGGGAGGCCTTCGGTTCCTGGTGGGCCCTGGAGACAAGAAGAAGCAGAATCACTCTGAGGAGATGAGGATGGGCCCGGCATGTGGTGGGAGGCTCCCTGAGCTGGCAGGACGCCTTTGCCTGGTCTCTTTAGGTTTCCCTCTTGTGTGAGCTGTGGTACCCACCTCTTAACTAGTCCTGCCACTTCCTGGCTCACCCCAATCCGGTCAGCAAATGGCTACCACCTTCTCCTCCTCTAGCACTGCACTCATGCTCAAAAACCTTCCATGGCTCCCCTCTGCCAACTGAATGAGGTATACAGTTTCCATCAATGCCGAGTTTCAAGGCATCCTGCAATCTGGCATCACCCCCCTCTCCCACCTCACTTGTCTCCCCTCTGCCCACCTTGCTCAGTCAGGTTGCTGTTCCTGGAACAGGCTCTATCCCTTCCTACCTGGACCTCTGTATGGCTACCCCTGTGCCTGGAATGACCACTATTCCCTTCTCCTTCTAGCTCTCCTAAAACCCTGTGGAATCATTAGATGGCTCCAAGCTGTTCCTACAATGCCCCACCCATGGCCTCTCCCTCTGGGATTCCCCAGTACAGACAAGCATGTGACTCTCCCCTCCCTCCTTTCAGATCTCAGCTCAAATGCACCTCCTCGGTGAGGACCTCCCTGGCCCTGTCTCTATGGCGTCCTGCACACTATTCCAGCCCCTCCCTGCTCTATGTGCTCGGTGGGTCTCTCGTGGCTTTCATGTTCCTGCACCGTGGTTGCCAGCTTGCTCACCACGGTGTCCTCAGAAGAGGGCCTGGCCTGGCACCCAGCAGGCCCACAAGAAATTTCTGTTATTGAATAAAAGTGTGACGGAGTTTGCTGAATCCCACTGAGGTTCCACTGAAATATGTGAAGGGGAGAGGTAAGACTCCAGTCCCCATGTGGCTGATCCCAGATCTGAGGTTTGTCACCAGATGGACTTGGGACCCAGCCCAGGCTCCGCCAGCCACTAACTCGCTAACTGGCTGCAGGACCCTGGGTGAGTCATGACATTTGTGAGCCTGTCCTCATATGATAGCAGCCCCCTGGCTCCTGTGCTCAGCATGGGGCCTCTGTGAAGGATGGCTATACTGGGGACAGAGACTCAGGCCCTGGCACTCTCTCAGGCTGGCCCTGGCCAGCTTGCCTTGGCAGGCGCAGGAGAGGGAGGAATTCTTCTGCCAGCTGACTCGGTCCTTCCCCGCAGCCTGGCTGCATGAAACCTGCTGGGATTCTCCTCACAGCCTCCGCCTCCGCAGCCACCAACCGGTGCTGAGACACAGCTGGAGCCATTTGGGGGCAGGGGCAGCAGGGGTCACGGGCTCCTCCTCACAGGCTGCTAGGAAAATCTCCAGCCGAGGTGGTGGCCTGGCGGAGGCGGCTCCTTTGAAGCCCTTCCTCCGCCCCCGCGGGAGCTGCTACTCACCGACTCGCCCTTCTCTCCCGCCGGCCCTGTGTAGCCGCGCTCCCCCTTGATGCCCTGACATCCGCAAAGAAAGAGCAGAATTAGCTGCGGCCCGCCTGTCACGGCACTAATATGAGGGGTGGAGACTGCAGCAGGCACCCAGACTGGCACTTGGAGGTCCAGGGCACCAGGGAAGATGGTTGGGGGAGGAGAGACGTGGGCGCCAGTGGCCTCCCCACCTGCCACTGTGGAAAGCAAGGACACACCTACCCAGCTCCTGAGAGGGGGTGGCACCTCCCAGCTGTTTCCCCAATGCTCCCAACCCCAGGAGGCAGATCTCAGTTCTTGCCCTGTCTGGGACTCCCAGCGTGTTCAGAGACTGGCCCCCAGGCAGCATGGACAGACCATGCTTCCAAGCAGCTACAGTCGGGCATGCAGGGGACTATATCACCGGCCTGGCAGAGGCTAAGGCTGAAATGCTCCGAAAGAAGGAACCTGCTAAGGAATGCCAGCTGGGTCCTGTCCTGATTACCTGCCCAAGCCTCCCACACCCTCAGAGATAGGACCCTGTTACTCACTGGCAGTCCCGGGGGGCCCATGGCACCTGGGTAGCCAGGTTGTCCTGGAGGACCCTGCAAAGAAAGGCAGACACAATGAACAAGCACCCCCCCCCATTTTTTTCCTGGGTGAAAAAGTGGCCTAAGCCAAAACATCTGGAGCTGCCATCTAACAGGTGATACCAAGCCCAAGACAGTTACCACCTTGGGCCTTTTCCCCAGGTTCTGACCATCACCATGACCAGACCATCACCACAGACCTGGCCATGACAAGCCCAGCTGAACAGAACCCTGGGAGCTGAGCCAGAGAAGGCCCAGAGCAGGACAGGGAGCACCAGTGTGTGGGGGGAGGGGACGTGCTGAAAGCTGCAAGCCAAGGAAGGAGAAGAGCCCCCAGGGATGTGGAGAGGGCAGGACAGAGCTGTGCACCTCACCTGGGGGTCAGGGCACATGGAGATCAGGCTCCTTTGATCCCGAGGGGTGCCAAGACCCCACGCTGAAGCCTTCAGGGCTTCTACCACCCAGCTTCTCAGCTGCCATTCCGCAGGGCCCAACCCGTCTCCCATGGCTCCTCATCCCTCCCAGCTCCTCAGCCTCTTCTTACCGGTTCACCTTTGTCTCCAGTCAAGCCCCTGAGACCTCGCTCTCCTTGAAGGCCCTTGGAGAGAAAGTTCATGAGAAACTGCAGAGGAGGGCAGTCCCCACCCAGTCCCTGCCGACCCCCGCCCCTCAGCCCTGTGTTCCCAATCTTGGCAAAGGTGGACATCACTAATGGCTCTCAGTGTCCCAAGCAAGGTGATTGTAGGGTCTGTGCAACAGAAGGTGACTCTCAGATCCCTACCTATGGGTGCCTTTCAGGAGCATGCCCTCAAGACAGCTGGCTCTAGAGAATCGCCCCTGAAGTGCGTGACTCTCAGATGGCACCTCTTACGTGAGTGTCACAGTGTGTCCTACCATGGTAGCTAGCTGGGGCACATGTTTAAAAGGGTGACAAATCAGATATAATCTCCTTCTGAGGGACAACTGTCAGAAGAAGTGCACCAGAGTGAGGCTCCCCACACAGTGGACCATGACATACCACTTACCTGTCTGCATCCCCACCCAAGCCCCGAATCACCTCCTTTTAGGGATGCAGGAGAGAGGCACAGAGGGCTACCTCCAGAGTGATCCCTGTCACTCAGCAACATGGAAGGGGATGTCACTTTCGGTCAAAGCCAGAGCCCTGCTCCTCTACCCCGGCCTTCATAGATTCGCCATGCCATTAAGAGCACCTTGCCGTCCCTTCTCCCCAGTGCCCTCCCGAGACGGCGCCCAAACTTTTCCACAACACAAGACAGATGGCTAGACAGACAGATGGCCCCTTCACCCAAGCAAGCAGAAACAGACAAGGCCCGGCCAGAGATGAGGACGTGGGGACAGATGGAACTGCGACAAGGAGGGGCCCTGCTCCCGAGCCTCCATCACCAAGCCTGGGAGGAGTGGAGCCAGGCCCCAGGAACACGAATCTGACAAACAGGAGGTTAGCTTCCGTGACCCGGGAGGGAGCAACAGTGAGGATGAGGTGACTTAAACACACCTGTGACGATGACGAAGGCAGAGCAATTAACGACACCTGGCAGAAGGAGCGGACCAGGGCGTCGGGCAAGAGGGGCAGAGCCCCGTGACACCCAGAAACCCAACTGGCTGGTATCACATGCCCGGCCTTCGAGCAAACTGGGGCTGGAGCCAAGGAAGAGGAGGAGGAGGAAGCTGAGGGCTTCCTCCAGCAGGAGGGAAGGGTGCAGGCAGGGCTACCTTCAAATCCCTGGGGGGCCGCTGGACAGCCCTGCCAAGCAGCAGGGCAGCAAACCTGTGCCAGCCTGCAATGGGAAGCCCTAAAGCTTTGGCATCTCTGCCGGGCACAGAGCCAGGTGGCTGGCAGGGCCCCAAGAACTACTTTCAGCAAATCTTCCGTCCACACGGCAGGTGGTGAGAGGCAGGAGGCAGAAGTGAGAAGGGCGGAATAAAGGGGCTCCTGGAGGCACCAGCTTCAAACAAGAAGGTGGAAGAGCTCAGAGGACGAGGGGGAGGGCCGCAGCAGGGCAAGAGAGAGGGAAAGGCGAACGGAAAGAGGTGAAAGTGAGAAGATGAGAGCAGAAAAGCAGGGGGGGAAGGGAGAGTGGGAAGAAGTCAGAGCCTGGGAGGACGTCCAGCTGCTGGGACCTCAGGGAACTTGTGTCGTTAGCTACGGTGCCTGCACGGGACAACGAACACGGAGGTGAGGGTACGACGGGAGGGGACACAAGCGAAAGCCACAGAGACCTGGCTGGTGGGGAAGGGGAGGCGGAGCAGCACTAGGTTCTTACAGGCAATCCGGGGGAGCCAACAGCACCAGGAAAACCTGGGGGGCCCTGGTGGGAGAAACAGCAGGTCACATCTCACAAGCACAGTCACCC
The DNA here is from genome assembly GCA_004024805.1 of Geosciurus inauris. NCBI lineage: Eukaryota > Metazoa > Chordata > Mammalia > Rodentia > Sciuridae > Geosciurus > Geosciurus inauris. The sequence continues at coordinate 68,867 of PVHX01001589.1, forward strand.
TGGACTGGGGGGCCATGGGGACAGGAGGTCTTGGGAGTGCCCTCAAGGCAGCTGAAGAAGAGACTCATGGATCTCCGCGGCCCCAGGAAGAATGACTCCTTCATTGGCAGAGACGCAAAACAGCCCCCAGAGTCCAAACATCCTTCCCCAGTCTTCCAGAGTCTCCTGAATGCCCCGCTGGAGTAGAAGCCCATTCCTTTTGGTCTTGCCCAGCCTGCCTGCCACCTGCCCGCGGCCCGCCCTCTGGTGGGTAGCTCCAGGTCCCAAGACAGCACCCAGCAGCCATTTTTCTCCAAAGAACACAGTGTCAGTCCTTCCCACTTTCAAATCATTTCTCTTTTCCTGCCTTATCAATACCACAGAGGACATGGGGTGGATGCCTAGATCTGGGCTTTATAGACTTGTCTTAAAGATGACCCCAGAGAGCAACCCAGGGCAGCTCTGTCTCAGCACCCCCATGGGGACTGGTGTCACAGGGCACAGAGATCTGGCCAGATGGACACAGCCCTCCCTGGATGTAAAGGTGAAGATGTGCCCCGAGGTCCTGCCCTGGGCAGGGCAAGGCAGTGGAACAGAGCTGGGCAGTTCCAGGGGACTTGGTGGTAGACAACATGGTCCTCAGAGCTGCTCTCAGGAGGGAAAGGCAAGGGCAGTGGGTGTCCCCCTCTTTCTGCCCTGCTGGGCTTCTTGGGGACAAAGCGACAGTATGATGCCTTAGTGTTATGACCCCTTGGAGAGCTTCTCAAGCAGGCCAGGGCACCATAGATACTTACAACTGGGCCTGGAGGACCCGGGGAGCCCCTCATACCAGGCGGACCCTATAAAGGAAGCCAAGGGAAACAGATGAAGAGGATGGAGCCTCACAGAGCCCCAGGTCACAGCAACCTTCCTCCTAGCTTGCCACAGCTGGAGGTAACACAGGGCTGATGTCAAAACAGGACCATTTAGCTGATATAAAATGAACTTTCATTTGGTTCATTCAGTCACCCAACAAACATTTATTGAGCAGCTATTATATACTGGGCACTGGTCCAGAAGCTGGGAACACAGCTATAAACAAAACATAAAAATCCCTGCCTAGCAGCACTTATATCCTAGACGCAAGGTGAACAGTAACAAATAGAACAGGGCGGGCACATAGTTGGTGCTCAGTCGATATCTGCAGAATGTTCCTGAATGAGGTAAACGCAAGGCATGGTGGAAGATGGTGAGGATGGTACAGGCAAGGTGCCAAGGGTTCTGCAGTTTTGTGGGGTGTCCATTTTAAGGAGGGTGGTCTAGGAAAGCCTACTGAGGGGACGTGAGACCTGATTGCTGGAGAAGTGTAGAAATGGGCCCCGAGAGGCAGAGGAAGCCTGAAGCCTGGGTGCCAGGGGGGCAGGGAGGCACTCCAGGCTGCACAAGGCCTTGAAGGGCCCCGGGAGATCTCCAGGGAGATGTGTCCCCATCCCCTGCCCAGCTGAGGGCCCGGTCCCTAGTCTTACCTCTTCTCCTCTCTGGCCTGGCAGTCCTGGAGGACCAGGGTGGCCAGGGCTCCCCACACAGCCAGGATCACCCTCGATGTTGTCTCCCTGGAGATGGGAGGGGGCGGTGAGAGGGAGCAGCCAGGCCCTGTCCTCATGGGGCCAAAGGAAGGAAGAGAAGGCGAGAGCGCACTCACCCTGGCCTCCTCCGCTCTTGGGCGCTCCCGCTCTGAGAAGCACTGCAGGGGACAAGAGAGGCTCTGTGAGCTGAAGCAGTCTGGGAGACCTTCCTCTGCACAAGGGCCGCCCCAGCCCAGCCCCTACCCGGGCGCAGTTGTCCAGGCCTGGCACACCAGGGATGCCCTGGTCTCCTTTCTCTCCTTTCTCCAGGAGGGATGCTGGGTGGGCCGTCTGGCTCTGGACACAGTCCCCACAGATGCTCTGAAGAGAAAATGGGGAGGGTGGTAAGGCCTGGGCCAGAGCTGGCCAGGATGTGCCAAATGGGGGACTCTACTCAGAACCCAGGGCCGGGGCACCCTGCCCAGCAGCTCTCTGCCCACACTGTCTCCCTCCCCAGACACATCCCTGCGGCAGCTTTGCTCCATCCTCAGGGGACCCGATCCCAACAATTGGCTTTGAGTTTCCTCCAGGAAGAAGCGCTGGTGGGCCAAGCCACAGCACTTTGCAGACAGGCGTGTGGGAGGAGGCGCAGGGGCCCACAGAGGGACCATCTGTCCCGGCTGTTCCTGCAACCTGCACCCACCGTGAGGACAAGCCATGAGGATCTAGGCTGAAAAGACTGGCTCCAAAAGCCAGCTCCTCTGCCTGAGGGAGCCAGGGAAGGGGCTGCAGGAGGAGCAGAGCCCTCCACAGACCTTCTGGGGAGGGCCTGCCCTCCACTGCCCAGAGAGACCAACTGTTAGAGGCTCCCCAGATCGCTGGGTCTCAACAGGCTTCCTGAAGGAAGAGCTTCCTCCTACCCTGGGGGTTTCTACCTTCTTTGAGTCACAGATCTCTCTGGTCCTCTCTTTCAGAAACTGAAACCCACCTGTAAGATCAGCCTACGGTTTGAAAGGATTTGGGGCCCTGGAGTCTCTCTCTGGCCTGGTGTGGTGTTGGGGACCCCAGGCAGGAGCCCTCATCTCACCTTCACTGTTCACTGCAACACCCGAGGATAATGCCGTCATTTACCCGGCCGCTGAGAAGTCAGTCATCCTAATAGGCCTTTGCGCATTATCACAGTCAATCCTCAGGGGCAGCTGGGCGGGGGATCTTAGGAGCTTTGTGGAATGAGGAAGCCTCTTTTGAAAAATAGGTGATGAGCTCCGTTTAGGTAAGTGGGAGCCTGGACTGGTGCTGTCTGCCTGCAGCCTAGTGTGTGCTTCCTCTGGGTTGTGGAGGCAGCAATGGCCGGGGCTTCTAGAGGCCCCGGGCTGCCACCTGCCTCTTTCTGTGGGCTATGCTCAGCTCCTGTTTGGGGCCCTCTGTCGAGCACTTGATTACGAAGCCAGCAAGGGAGATGCTATTAGAAGCAATGTCAGATCCAGGGTTTGACATGATTTCTGCTCAGGAGCAGTGCATAACAGAACCCAGAGTTGACAGAGCCTAGGAAAGGGACTGCGGGTGCAGTGCAGTGGCAGAACATGCTTGCCTAATATGCACAAGGCTCTAGGTTCAACCCCTAGCACCACAAAAAAAAAAAAAAAAAGGCAAGAAGAAGCCTAGGGAGATGAGTGGGGACCTCACTGGCATAAATCTACAGGAACCAACATGTGGCTGCTGCCAGGCCAGCCAACCTCCTCTTCCAGTTGCTTCTGGAAACATCTGAATTCATAGCAGGGATGAACCTGTCCTCCACTGACTAGAGACCAACTGTCAGAGGCTCCTTGGAGGCCCCCCAGGTGTCTGGGCCCCAACAGGCTTCTTAAAGACAGCCCCCATATTCCACCCTGACCAAGGCCCACCCAGGAGTGGGATGTCCAGGACACTGACTAGTCAGCCAGTGCCAGGAGAGGGTGGCCAGGATGGGAGGCTGGGGGAGTCTCAGGAGGCCGAGGCACAGGCAGGGTTCACTGAGGTGGCTGGGCTGGAGAAGGAAGTCCAGGTACCAGAAGGTGGCCTTTATCAGTGAGCGTGCTCTCAGATCTCTAGAGGGGATTGAGCAAGGAAGGGCTGGGGAGCCTCAGGTCCCAGGTCATTCCTGTGGGCATGGGAAGCAAGACCAAGCCCCAACCATCTGCTGGGTTTTACAGCTATTCACAGACCCTGACACAACTAACTCTCCTCCCGAGCACAAGGTCCCCTTTCTTACTGCTAGAACTGTTTCTCAAGTCCCTCTCCTCCCTGGACCATTCAGTGTGGCCTACCCAGGGTCTTCAGAGAACCTGACCTTTATAACCTCCTACCCCTGCACTGTGCCTTCTGCTGGAAGCTTCCAGGCCCTGCCCTGGTGTGACCTGAGTGCTACAGGAGCTCATTGCCAGCTGCTGCAAGCAGCCTTCAGGGTTGGATTCTGCCACCAGCACCCACCATGTGGGGACCTTCACAGGATTCATTGGAGCACTCATTCAACAAATGTTGCCTGGGGGTCTGTTACAAGCCAGGCACCAGCCAGGCCGTCTTAAGACAGATGCTTGGAATGCATTCCCTACGAACAGGGAACCAGCAAACTCAATCTGTGCTCTCCGTGCGGTGGCACACAGCTGAGGGCTTACTATGAGAATTCCCTTGGGAGACAACCCCGCCAGCTCCTGCCACCTCCCTGTGCCCTCTTACCTTAAGGAGGTGCTGCTCAATGGGTAAGGAGCCCTGCAAGAGACAACTGAGTGGGTTCCAGCAGGTGAGGGAAAGGGGAGGGAGACTTATGGGATCAAGTGCAGCCTCAGGATGCATCAAGCCATCTGGGCCTCTCCCAGCCTTGGAAGGGGATGAGAAGAGGGACCCTCACAGCTGCTAAAGGGGTGGGCATGGCCAGCTCAGGCATGGGAGGGCGATGGACGGTGAGTCCTGCTGGCACCTACCAGTTCTGCAGTGAGCCCCGGCTGTCCTGGCAAGCCATTGTTTCCAGGCACTCCCTGTGCAAGAAGAGACAGACACCTGTGAGCAGACGCTTCTCTCTGGCCCTCTCCTTGCTCCCCTGTCTTCAGCCCTTTCCCTCATCCTCCAGAGCTGAGAGCCTGGCCAGCACAAGGCTGCCCTCTATTCTTAGCTCAAAAGTTTCCAGACAGCTTGGAAGAGGAGCCAAGGAGGCCCAGAGGAGTGACCATCAAAACCAGCCCCCCTGAAAGTGTCCTCTCTATGCGGTAAGGGGAAAGTCAGAAATTGGTCAGCGGGTCTTTCCTAGAGTAACTGCTGTTTTCTTTCTGTACTACTTTTTCGGTATTTTCTCATTTAACCACAGCTATCTTGGCAAACCTGGTGTTTTATCTCATCTTAAAATCAAAATAAAGATCTCAGAGAAGGTAAATAATGTGTAAAAGATCACAACTCAAGCAAGCCACGGAGCTGAGATTCAGAGTGAGGACGACCAGCTTCTAATCCTCTTTCCCACTATTTCCACATCATCCTTCAAAAGACATCTCCAGAATATTGGATGCTTGCCACTCAGTCCTGTCTAGGAGCAAACTTGGCTATACCTATCACTTGGGCAGGTCACTTGGAGGGGGCAGAACACTTCCGTGCTGCAGATTTCTTATCTGCAAAACAGTGATCATTTATAGCGAGGCTTAAGGGAGACAATGGCTGTGAGGGGCTTAGTACAGAGCCTGGGATGCACTGAGACACTCTTGTTAACTGAGTGCCATGAAGTTGCTTAGCTCCCTTTGCAGACTGGCAATGCATGTTTGCATATTAAATACTCTACAGAGGCAGGGAGTATGCTCCATTTTGAATCCCCAGCGCCCAACATGGAGGAGGTGTACATTAAATATGTGTTGAGTGAATGCACCGCTGCTCAGCCTGCTCCTCCCTGTGCAGGATTGCCTTGGCCCACTCTGAGATCTGGCCTCCATTCAAGTTCCAGCTTCCAGCAATGGAGCACATCATCTCCTCCAGAGCAGCCCTCCCTATCCAAGGCAGGCTCTACCAGGCCTGGGTCAGACCTGGAATCAGCCTCCACCCAGCCCCCTCTAGTCCCAGAGCCACCAGGATTTAGAACAGTTCCCGGCACAGGGAAAATGCCCTGAATGGGGTGACAACAATGGTGATTCACCCCCTGCTCTATTCTCCGTGGCTGGCATGCTAGTCCAAGCCTGAGACTTTGTGATTCTTTTCCTGCCCTCCCAGAACTCAATGTCTCTGTGTTGTTCCACTGTAGAAGAGAAAAGTGCAGCCCAAGTTTAAGTCTAGGCTCAACTACCTACTAGATATACAGCCTTGGGCACTTTTCCTAACCTCTGTGCCTCAGTTTCTCCATCTATGAAATGGATCCGGGGGGCTGGGATGTGGCTCAGTGGTAGAGCGCTTGCCTAGCATGCGTGAGGCACTGGGTTCGATCCTCAGCACCACATATAAATAAATGAATAAAATAAAGATCCATTGACAACTAAAAAAAAATATTAAAAAAAAAAAATGGATCCGGATGAAATGCAGTAATTACGCGCTGGGATTATGCAGCCTTGGACTGGAAAGGGCTGTGTATCTCTGAGTCTCTCTCTGCACCTAAAGGGAAGAGCTGCTTGGCCCTCCTGTACTCTGCCTGGCACAGGACAGGTGCTTGTCAGCAGCAGCCTGGGCTTGGTCTCAGTCATTGGCACCACATGAGGGCCCTGGTGCCTGGGACCAGATTCAGCATTCAGGTTTTCCCACTGCATCCCCGCCCCAGCATGGTGGGGCAGGATTCACACCACATCAGCGCTCACTTGTTACTGGGTCATCAAGAAATGATTCTCAGCCTCCCCAAGCAAATTGCAAGCCCCCTGCAGACAAATTACCACTTCCTGGCACTGCACAGGAAGTTTGGACGCTTTCAGCAAATGTGGGGCTGCCAGACACATGGTGTGGCTCTAGCTCCCGGTATGC